>JAUMHN010056388.1:0-27414 GCA_032360265.1 Heliamphora ciliata
GTTTTAAAGCATAAACCACGTTACACATAACGATATCACCTTATGTAATTCACTTACATATTCTGTACATAAATAAACAGTTATAAATGCACATAACCATATAACCCGACTAGACATCACTAGCCACACACGAACCATTCGATACCCGAACGACCCATGCCCAAATCGGGACCTGTCCACACACAGGGACAACCAACACCTAAATCAGAGATTAACACCCGAACCTCCCATAGGGCGATTCTCACCAGAACCCCACCTTTAACCAAACAACGAACCCATATGTCGCGCACATACTCAACACTCACACAACTGTGCTGCAAACCCAAAACCAACCATGCACGTCACACCCGAGGACGACATCACACAAACACCCGGGGCCACCACATGACCCCCAAAACTAAAACACCACCAACCGAACCCCAAAAGGGACCCGAAGGTATTTGAATCAACTAATTTCCATAAATTAATCAATTGAATACCAAAGGACACCAATTGGAAACCAAAAGCCAACCACCAAACCATCAACACATAGCCCAGGACTTCAGTCGACCGAACCAAGCCCCCAGTCGACCGAAGACCACATTGGAAAAGCCCAAAATGCCATGGAACATGATTCAGTTGACCGAACCCCTCGGTCCAGTCGATCGAACCCAAAAACCAAGCTTTAGTCGACCGAACCTCATAGTTCAGTCGACGAAAATGTGGCGGAAACCATTTTTCAAGCTACAGGTTCAACCCTTCAAACCCTGGATCGAAGCCTTCAAACTCCAAATCAACACCCGTGAACATCCTCACGCCTAGGCCTAATACCAAGACCTCAAAAGAAACTCCCGACACCTGATTTCGTCCACGAAATCGACGAAAAATAGGTTTTAAACGCAAAAACCCAACTAAACATAAACTCAGATCTACAGCAATCTACCCGTTAAAAACACACACGTTTACCCATAGCACCCTTATACAGCAGTAGGGTCTAGAATTCTACCTCGGTGAGTTAAAAACTCGACGCCTCAATCCACGTGAAAAATTGAGCTTTGTCAAAATCAAAATCTGATCGGATGGTTGCGTAGCCCACTGCGCCAAAAACAAGGATCCGCTGTTTGATCGTTGAAAATCAAGCCCCGGACCCCCCGAGAACTTAGAGAGAAGGCAGAGAGAAAACGAAAAATTTACTGGAGAAGTATTGAAAAATATCTTTGTGAAAAAATATAACTCCAGATATTTGTAGGCCTCCAAAATATCTTCTTTTTTTAAAAATTTTTGAAATTCGTGCCACAACGGTCCAAGGCCCCTAGAACCTACCCTGCATGGATATCTAAGCCCGATCATGTAACAGACGCAGTAAAAACATGCTCAAACAAAAACACGTAACGCGCGTCCGAAAACGCCAAAAAAAAAACGGGTCAAGGTCTTACATCAGGCCATTTGGAGTTGGCGGTTGCTAGGTTTGGAGTTGGCAGTCGCCACAATAAGTAAGTTTTCCAGAGGTTCTATTGGCATTCGCCACAATCAAGTTGGTGACCCCATGGTTCAAAGATGGAGGTCGCCACTTTATATAGGGTTTCCAAGAGGTTCTATTGGCGGTAGTCACAATTAACATGGCGATCCCAAGGTTTCAAACATGGCAATTCAAAATGATTTCACTCGTTTAAAGGTTTTGGCCATTAGGTTCAAATACCGAGCTTGGATCATTTCTCGAGAATTGAACTGATGCACCATTCTAACTGTTTTTATCATCAGATTCTCCTAAGATTATGGGGGAACAAATTAGGGTGTCTACAGTTGCCCCTCTTTGATATAACTTGCAAAGCAACGCGTGATGCAAGTTATATCAAAGACCCAGAGACAACATCCCTTTGACCGTGCCGTCAATCTTAGGCCACAAACACACAAGCATGTAAATGATGTTGGTCGTACTTGAATTTCCATCGAGCTGCCTGCGTAGCCCTTTGCTAGGGATCAGACCAAAACATAATTCCTGGGGCAAAATGAAAGGTGCAAGATAAGAAACATGATGCAGATGCTAATCATGAGCAAATGCTAACATGATGCAGATGCTGGTATGATCAAACAAATTCGAAAGATCGAATCAAGATCTAAAGGGAACACAAGTCAAAGATCGAGTCAAGATCTAAGAACTCGGCTGGGGATAAGATAATCAAGAGGATCGAGTAAAGATCCTAAAAATTACCTTAACCGGGAAGGCTACAACGAATTCAATCAGTGGAGTCAAGACCTAACAATTCAGAACGATAACAGGATAAGGATAACTAAAAAGTTGAGTCAAGACTTTAAAATCATCCTCATCGGAGAGAACCACGAATTAATAGGTCGAGTCAAGATCTAAAAATTCGGGATAAAACACGAAATAAAAATAGCTAAAACCCAAGTCACGGCTCAAAATTAAATTTATCAGAAGGAGAGACCGCGAATTAATAAGTCGAGTCAAGACCAAAAAATTCAGGACGAAGCACGAGATAAAAATAATTAAAAGGCAAGTCAAGGCTTAAAACTATTTTCATCGGGAAGGAAAACCACGAAAAACACATAAGACTTTAAAAATCATTTATGAGAAACACACACACGAAAGTTAAAATCTTTCTTTGAAAAACACACAACACAAGAGACACACACAAGATTTAAAATTATTTTTGAAAAACACACAAGAGTTAAAGTCTTTCTTTGAAAAACACACAACACAAAATAAAACAAAAACAAAACAAGAAAAATAAACAAATGCCAAAAATTCTCAAAATACAATGATGTCTACTAACAAGGAGCTGCCAACTTCAGAGTTGGCGGTCGTTGGGTTAAAGCCTCGAAGTTATGACATGATCGTTGACATTTAGGCGGCAGCCTAGACTAAATCTTTCTGACATGGCGGTCGCCGCACCAAAACCCTTCCATCCTGGCGGTCGCCACAAATCAAAATAGCAACCGCCATATCAAGACCTGTACAAGGTTCCCTTAGGCTGCGTAGGTTGGCTCATTCTCACACTCTTATCTCCCTCTCTAGCTCCTTGCTCTCCTAAACTCTTTCAAACTTTCTCTTGCTTCCTCTTGTTCTTTACGACCTTTGAGCTTTCCCCTTTACCTTCCGAGTACCCTTTCTTGATACACAATGTTCAAACTACTGTTTGTGATTCCTTTTTTGTTCATGGCCAGGGAGACGACGATCTAAGGGCACGACGGGGCCCTTTCGCTGCTAAGAGCTCATCCATGGGCACTATTGGGGGACCTGGCTCCCATATTTCTGCTGGTGGGGTCTTTGCACCACGGCGCTCCACCTCTCTAGGAGCCATGGATAGACTTGCGATCGAGACAAAGCGGTCACTGCTTTGTGCTGTTGAGGAGCAGGACAGGGTGGCACGTGTGGCTACTGCAGCAAAGGCGACTGTAGATCAGGCAGCAGCAGAGTAGGCAGTTGCTGAGGTTGAGATAGATGACTTTCTGGATCCCTAGGCTGGTGAGGGTCATCTAGCACCTTTTGATCCTCACACCTATTGTCAAGCCCCAAACTCTGGGCCATAAGAAACACCCATAAACAACCAAATATACACCCAACCCGAGCATACACTCTCAAAGTAAACCATACATGCATTATATATAAACGCCAAACGGCATACATTACAAGGCCCCAACGCCGAGAAACATGTTACAACATACATGTAACAGAAAGAACAAAAAAAAGACTATAACTCTTTCACGTCCCCAGCACCTCCTGATCAACCAGCGTGATCGGTACCTGAAGAAAAGTAAAATCCCACACCGTGAGCCAAGGCTCAGTAAAAACTAGACAGGCATGCAGTATAAGCTAAACATGCTAGGAAAAATGAGGTGCAGTTTTAGACTCTCTTTGAAGCCTTGAAAACATTTCCACACGCAAACGAGAAAGCGAGAATACGAACCATCATTTGACTCACTCACAGGAGCCCGAAAACAGTTGAAAAAGGGTTCTTAGATCGCAATTCACACGACTCTTAAAACAGTTTGAAAATTAATCTATCCGTCCAATAATGCAATACATGCAATCTATGATACATACAACCGGCTCTCACACGCTGCAACCACAAAGCTAACAATCGGCCCTCATATGCCGCAACCACAGTCCTAATACTGAGACAAAAATCCATACATAAACATACATTCCTGGGATAAAACCGGCTATTATGGGGTAAAACCATAGACCAAGCCATGGGTTAAAATTGCCAACCTAATAACGGGGTAAAACTGTATACTTTACCGTAAGTCACGGGATGGAACAGCCGACTACGGATTATACCACGGGATAACACCGCATACCACGGGATAACACCGCATATTGCAGGTTAAAACTGAAATTAACGGGGTAACATAAAAAACTATGGGATAAAACCGAACATTCCTATGCATAACTTAATCAGGATTTAAATGCATAAACATACCACAGGCACCACACGCACGTTCCCCACAGATCCATCACATCCATACCTAATAAAACTCTGGGTTTTAAAGCATGCAACCACGTTACACGTAACGATACCAAGCCATGTAATCAATTTACATAATCCATGCATAATAAATGGTTATAAATGCACATAACCATGTATAACAATACATCACGATGCCACCCATCAAAACAACCCGATAACCACTCACCAAACAAACCGTCCACATACCGGGACCCATCCACACACTAGGACAACCAACATCAAACCCAGAGATCAACACCTGAACCTCCCCCAAATCGATTCTTACCAGAACCCAACCTTAAAATCGAACCACGGACCTACACGTCTCGAACATAACCAACATGCACGGAACCGTGCCACAACTCCTCGAGTCTAACTATGCACGTCAACCCAAGGACGGCATCTAAACGAAACACCCGAGGCCACAACACGACCCCCAAACCACCACATGATCACCAAACCCCAATAGAAATCCATAGGTTTTTGAATCAACCAATTCTCATAAATTAATCAATTGAATACCATAGGACGCCAATCGAATGCCAAAAACCCAACCCAAACCATCAAAGCCAACAGCTCAGAACTTCAGTCGACTGGACTCAACCCCTAGTCGACTGAAAAACACACTGGAAAAGCAAAAACGCCACAGAAGCACTGTCCAGTCGACTGACCTTCGAGGTCCAGTCGACTGAACCTCAAGAACAATGATCCAGTCGACTGAACTCATGGGTCCAGTCGACTGAACCAGCCCAGAAACTATTTTTCAAGCTACGGGTCAGCCCTCCAAACCTCAGATCGAAGCCTCGAAACTCCCTTTTTAACACCCTCAAACATACGTACACCCAGGCCTAACACCAAGACCTCGAAAAAAACTCCCGACACCCGATTTCATCCACAAAATCGACAAAAAAATTAGTTTTTCACCCAAAAATCCAACTGAACATAAACTCAGATCTGCAGCAAACAAACTGGTAAAAAGACACCCGATTACACGTAGCACCCCTATAAGATATACAGGTCTAGAATCCTACCTCGGTGAGTTCAAAACTCATCATCTCGATCCACGTGCAAAAATTGAGCCTCGTCAAAATCAAAATCTGACTGCATGGTTGCGTAGCTCACCGTGCTAAAAGCAAGGATCTGCTGTTGGATCGTTGAAAACCGAGCCCCGGGCCCCCGTGAACTTAGAGAGAAGGCAGAGAGAAAATGGGAAGCTTGTTGGAGATATTTTGAAAAATATATTTATGAAAATATCTAACTCCAGATATTTATAGGCCTCCAAAATATCTTTATTTTTGAAATTTTTGAAATTCGCACCACAATGCCCCACAGCCCTGGGAACCCACCCCGCATGCATCTCTAAGGCCGATCATGCATCAAAAGCAATAAAAATATGCACAAATGAAAACACGTAATCTGAGTCTAAAAATGCCAAAAAAAATGGGTCAGGGTCTCACAACTTTACCCCCCTTAAAGGAATTTTGCCCCCAAAATTTCACTCAAGGTCAAACAACCAACCCTCGATCGCAATCGGCACAGGCACACGAGATGGCTAGCCAAACCATTCCTAGGATATAGTCAAATGAGATTAGGCATCCTAAACAATGGATAACTATCTCAAAGACACGGGATCTACAACTCATCCCAACCTCACATCATCATCAACCGCTTCTTCAACATAGCGCACCCACAGAATCTATCACCAACTCCCATGCGGATGCAACAAAGAAACTGGCCCAAAGTCAGCATACTCAAAAAATACCTCTGCTCGCTGAAGGTAGATCTGCATCATCCGGCATGACTGGTGCCCTAAAAAAACTAGGAGCTATAAGAGAATACGCTCGGGGTAATCCCATTTTGGCCTGTCCATCAGAACTCGGCGCTGTCGACTGCCGTAGTGACTGAACTAACGTACTCCCACCTGCCATCCAGGAAGTCTGAACCACAGGATACTACTATCGCTCCTGCACATATGAACCCTCCGGTGTGCCCACTGTACTCGGCGCACTCTCTCTTTGGGGACAAGTCCTGCGAATATGTCCCGTTTGACCACATTTGTAACAAATCGGCAACTCTGTCCCCTATGACTGATCCTATATGGAACTCTGAGCCTGCCACAATTATGGGTCCTGAGACTGCCTCGGCTGTGGGTAATTTGGTACACGATGCCCTGGTTGTCCACATCGATAACATCTGACCTCCCTCTGCTCTGGCCTCCCCGACGAAGCCACTGATGGTGATGGTGCAGAGAACTGCTGTGATCCAGATGGATGAAAATTGGGACCAGAGGACCTCTACCTCTTGTTAGAACTCCAAGCTGTCTGCGCCTCTGCTCCACCCTGCGGTATCTTGGCCTCCCTAGAAGCTCGGATCTCAATCATGGTGTTCTCTACCCTCCTTGCTGCCTCCACCAGCTCCGTGAACACATGAATCTCATCGCTACCACACGCTCTCTGATCACCGGTCTCAGACCCCGCTCAAACCTCATAGAATGTAGCTCGTCTATGCTCACCAACTCAGGTACAAATCGGGACAAGCACGTGAACCTGGACTCATACTACATGACGTCCATCGCCTCCTGGGTAAGAGTGTAAAACTCCTCCCTGTACAAATCTCTCCTCGAAAATGAAAAGTATTTCTCTAGACACACTCCTGTAAAGGCTGCCCAAGTAACTCCAGCAATAGTCCTGGCATATTTCCACCAAGCGTGAGCAGCACCCCTCAGCTGAAAGGTGGCAAAAGAAACTCACAACTCATCCTCTATAATCTGTAATGTGTCAAGGATCCGTGTCACCAACTCTAGCCACTCGGTCGCCACACTAGGATCAGGATCTCCAACAAAGGTAGGTGGATCCATGTGCTCAAACTCCCGCATCGCCACAGTAGCCCTCGCCTCAGGCACCCTCTCCCTAACAGCCTCACCTCTAGAGGTCTTAACCAGCTGCTGGATAGAGCCAACCAGCACACACAACAACTCCGTCCTGTCCATCGGTCCCAAGGGAGCATTTGCATCCCCAGCATCAGGGATATGAATATCCCCTTGGCCAACAGCACGACCACATCCTCGAACATGGCCTCGCCCTCGTCTCGTTGACATCGCGTCTATATGAAAGAAAACAACACATAAGACGCAGCACATAACATGAACATAAACGCCAAACACTTAGCATGCTAACACATAGCCACATAGGTTCATGCTAAACAACCACACATACCGAGAAGAACCAACAAGAATGACGCGTCAATCAGGATAACCTACTCAGATTCCCTACTAGAAATCACGTTAGCTAAACGCGTTTCTAACTTGGCCCCCAAATTTGTTAATCCAAACGCCCAAAGGCCAGACTATCACTCCTAAGATTCAACATCATTGCCCACATATACACATCATTCACATAGCTAACATGTTGACACGATCATGATATCAAAGCATCTAAACACAAGCAGTCAAGCACACACAATCAACCTCACATGGTGATGCAACCTCTTCCCACGGCTCTTAGGTATTCAAACCTAGAGCTCTAATACCAAGTTGTCACGTCCCAAACTCTGGGCCACAAGAAACACCCATAAACAACCAAATATACACCAAACCCGAGAATACACTCTCAAAGTAAACCATACATGCATAGTATATAAACGCCAAATAGTATACATTACAAGACCCTAACGCCAAGAAACATGTTACAACATACATGTAACAGAAAGAACATAAAAGAAGACTACAACTCTTCTACCTCTCCAGCACCTCCTGATCAACCAGCGTGACCGGTACCTGAAGAAAAGCAAAATCCCACACTGTGAGCCAAGGCTCAGTAGAAACTAGACAGGCATGCAGTATAAGCTAAACATGCTAGGAAATATGAGGTGCAATTTTAAACTTTTTTTCAAGCCTTGAAAATATTTTCACATGCAAATGGGAAAGCGAGGATACAAACCATCATTTGACTTAGTCACAGGAGCCCGAAAATAGCTGAAAAAGGGTTCTTAGATCTCGATTCACACGACTTTTAAAACAGTTTAAAAATTGGTTTATCCGTCCCATAATGCAATACATACAATCCATAGTACATACAACCGGCCCTCACACGCCACAACCACAAATCTAACAACTGGCTCTTATACGCCGCAACCACAGTTCTAATACCGAGACAAAGATCCATACATAAACATACATTCCCGGGATAAAACCGTATACTATGGGGTAAAACCATAAACCAAGCCACAGGTTAAAACTGCCAACCAAACCACGGGGAAAAATTGCATACTTTACCGTAAGCCACAGGATGGAACCGCCGACTACAGATTATACCACGGGATAAAACCGCATGCCACGGGATAAGACTGCATACCATGGGATAACACCGCATACCACGGGATAACACTGCATATTACAGGATAAAACTGAAATTAACGAGGTAACATCGAAAACTACGGGATAACACCAAACATTCCTATGCATAATCTAATCAAGATTTAAATGCATAAACATACCACATGCACCACATGTGACTTTTTGACTTATTTTGTTGTGTATAAACTTCAATAATGATTTGTTTGTTTTGTTTGACCTATAACACTATATTATTATATATGTTACTTGTTTAACAAGTATTAGATCATCATAATGTTTAATTTAATACCTTGCTCATTATTTTAAGCTAAAAAGGAAGTAAAAAGTCACTTTTTAGCACTCTTCCCAAGGTGGTTGGCCACTAAGGGGCATTTTTGTTATTTTTGATGTTATTTTATCCTTTGCTACTTAATTGTACTTAAATCCTTGATTTAGGGTGTTCATGTGTCAAAATTTAAATTTTTAAGACTTTTTGTTGTATTAGGGACAAAACGGTCATTTTATCCTATTTATGAAGATTTTTAATTTTTAATTTATTATTTCATGATATTTACTTCATTTAGAATGTTGGGAGACTCTCTGGGGGCTAGGATTTTGTTTCTTGAGATTTGGACCATTTTAGGATTTTTGGGCCGAACTTAGGGTTTTCGATTCGAGTTAGGGTTCGGAACCTCGTCCGTGCTTTATAGCTATGTGGACTATCCATCACTAATACTTAGAGTTTGGGCTGGTTCTTTACATGGGTCGTTATCAACCGGGTTGTTACAACTAGGGTCTATACTGGGTCGTTACAAACTACCCCCTTAAACAAATTTCGTCCTTGAAATTTCGCCCCACACTTCGTTGTATGGAAGGTTGAGGATGATTTACTATCATTGTGCCTTCTCGTTCTCCAAAATTGTGTTTTTTTTACTTGAGTCATTCTTTATTGTGGGTGTGGATAAGGTTGAGCCCATATGTTCAGCACTTAGAGTAAAAGTTGTTTTGTCCTACTAACATCTTAAATTGATTACTACCAAATCTTCAAGGATCATATCACATAATCAACTAGCTCTAAAAAGTTCGTATCTCTGTCACGTTAGTTATCCTCTTCCCATTAACTGTTGCTTCTACTTCTGTTAGGTCCACTTGAATTTCTTCTCCAGATATAACATGACCTAAAAACATCACCTGGTCCAACTAAAACTCACACTTACCAAGGTTTATATACAACTTGTGCTTTCTTAGGATCTACAAAGAATCTTCAAATGTTTCCTGTGTTCCTCTTCACTATGAGAATATAACTGAATATCGTTTATCAACATAATTACAAATTGGTCTAGAAAGCTTCTGAACACTCGATCCATCAGGTCCATTAATATAACAGGTATATAATCGTTAACCCGAAAGATATCACCATGAATTCATAATGCTCGTAAGGAGTCCTAAAAGCAGTCTTGGGTATATTTGACTCTCGCACTTTCAATTTGTGGTATCATGACCCCAGTCTATCATTGAGAACACGTTGGCTTCAAAACACAACTTACATCGAGTATGACTTCCACAAGCGATCATATGTCTCTAAACTAGCCCACCACAGAAACTGATTTCAAACATCCTCCACTTCTGTCTGGAAAAAACTGTCACTCTACCAAAAACTAGCTCATTGCCATATTCAAATGTATATCGAAGACTACTCCCTGATCAACTAACGACTACTCACTCGAAATCACATCACTACTTTGTGTTGAACTACTCTAGCCTTATGACCATCAAGATTAATACCGCCACTTGAACCTAATGAGTCACTAGGGCTAAACATACCACACAGACTAAACGCTCCCCAGGTATATGCTTACTCATATGAATCCAATGACAACCTCGTCACATATTTTCTTCACGTATGTACCATCAACCCTACAATCCTTTAACTGAACAGTATTAACTCCTGATTATAAAGTCTCTTATCATCATCACTCAATCCCTTCACACATTTTCTACAACACAATCGAACCAAGAACCATTTTCACACTTTAATTATTTCATCTTACCCACATTCTACCAAGACACTCGATTCACTCAAGGCCAATTACAAAAATCATACCCTCAAATTTGTATAGTCTCACTTATGCTTCCATTCTTCTTGTTCAAACACTTATTCCTCCCACATACTCACATTGAGTTGCTATGCAACTCTACTAGAAACAACAAAATTATATCACCCTTCAACTTCTCATACATAAAGTTCACACGTTTCCATAAAAAAATTCCTTTTCTACACCAGCAACATCTACTCACCAATCTAAACAAACTTGCTCTAACAGGTCACATCAAAAAAGGTTTTTGAAAGCCACTTCTTTGCGACTCACATCTATACCACAACAAAAACCAAATACCACTCCATAAGAGTTACACAGTCTAGACGCTAAATGAATACAAACTGATACTTTAAGAACCTACCATGTGAACAACTCGGTCTGTCTAAAATGCGTACTCCACCCCTCAAACAATGTTCAGCATTAATGGGACTCACTATTTCCACAAATTCCTTAGCACCCAATTCCTTGAATTGTTTAACTAAAGGGTTACTGGTCTTTGAGGTGATCTTGATAATCCTGATGACGAAGTCTGTAATCATATGCTTTCATTTTCTCTCTAGTCTTTTCAAAGGTTGTTCCGTTCCTCTTGGCCTTTATTGTATGTTCTTGATGTGCTAGAACATTAGGTTTGAAAGTCTCCTCCAATAACTAGATCGTTTTCTCATGCAGTTGGTCATTCTAGGGTAAAACGAACATGATAAAAGATATGGTTGTGGTAATTACCTAGTCATGTGACCCATTGTGACTGTGTGGTTAATTCTTCATCAGGCTTTAAATGTTCATTGTTGTGATCAAGATTCTTTGTTCTTTGGTAGGAAGGCCGGAGTGAATATCAATGTCTATAGACGTACCTCCTTTGCTAGCGTACTAAGGTTATCATGAGTTCAAGGTTATTTCTTGTTTTTCACTTCCTTACTATTGGTATGAATCTTGTGCTTCCTGATTTATCGAAATAGGTGGGTCAACTATGAACTAGTCTTAGGGAAGTTTAAATTTGCCATATGGTGGTATCGCGAATCCCTTTGTGTGAACTTGTCGTTTCTAACTTTAGATTGCTGATGGCATAGTTCTATTTGTTGGGACCTTTGAAAAGATATAGTTAGTTGAATAAGCCCTTACTGAACCATTCTTGCAAATGGGAATCTTGATCTTCAAAGCTTTGTTAAACGCGAACGTTGATAGATATTCTAAGCCGTGACATCAAAAAGAAATCTGCTTCACACTTGAAGAGGTGTTAAGAGGTTTTCGTGCATCGTCTCAGTTTCCCGTGAAAGCGCTAAGGCCTAATGACATAATATCCTGATGGTCATTGTTACTCATAGATCTATGGGGCAAGATTTTGAAGGTTGATAGTAAAAACATGCGCGGGGTTAGAACATCTCAAGGTGGAATCTAGGTGGTTCAAATATAGGTTAGATGAGGTTAAATGGTCACGGTTAAGACAATTACCATTTACACAAATTGAGTGGTCATTTGGGGTTCAAATGTAAGAGAAACAAGAGAAGGACAGTGAACAATACTTTAAACAAGTGTTCCCGAAACTAATCTAGTACAATTAGATTATGATAAAAGAGATGTTTGAGCAAAAGGGGCAGCCAAACTAGATATTTGCCATGAAGTTACGTCGGCCTAACGTACTTTAATTCAAGCATCAAAGTTTACTTCCTTAGTAGAGATTTCAAGAGTGTACGAAGAATTTACAAAATCACTGCAACAGATTATGGTTTCAGGATCGAGAGAAATGAGTGATGGAAAATTTTTTTATCAATGTCGAATGTTTGGAACGGGTACATGACAAAGAATTGATATCGAGTTGTACAAGAGAAGAGTTTGTTCACAGATGATGACTCGAATCGGAGGAGAATCAAATGCGAATACTGGTCATTATCAAGGCATGAAAACTTCAAGATAAGGGTACTTTCTAGGATTGAATTTCTAATAGGGTTATCAACAAGACTTGGGTGCATAAGAGTTACCGACGAATGACACTTGATGGTACCATTGAGGACTGATGATATAAGAAGGAAGGACATACAAAAGAACTTCAAAAAGTTGACACCAGGGCTTGGGGTAAATGAGAAAAGGACTTATAAGGATGAAGTCGTGGGGTTCTAATGGTGTCTCTCGAGGTGATATCTATGACTTCTCTTAGTGCGTACTCCTGTCTACCTCCATTAAAATAAAATAAATCGTTGCATGAATCTCTGATCTTCGATCTTAATGCCCTTACTAGTCTTTTGCATGTAGACTCCTTGCTGTCCCCGAACTTGGTATCGTCCTGACACGACTCACTATAGGACTTAGACACATCAAATTTAAGTTTTTATAATGTATAGATGATAATAATAATTAATACAACGCATCCTATAGAGTTCCAATGTGACAGAACGCATGGTTTCCCACAACCCGAGGCCTGAAGGTTCACTAAACCTGGGCTTGATACCAACTGCGACGCCCCATCTTCCGGGCACGTCGGGACCTACATAAATATAAATAAAGGAATATTCTAACCATTCATTTATATTTACATACGTTATTTATTACATCATAAAGGAGTTCTGAACCGTTCAAAAGTACTTAACTATTATAGTTTCACCAAGAAATTTCAAAAATTATGTTAAGCACGAGAAAATTGAATATAAGAACAAAAGCAGAGGTCATGACTCCTCAGAATGCATTAGCGAAATCTACGTGCTCTTGGAACTCACCCTGTTCTTCAAACTCTTCTTCTCCCTCTGGGATGACTTCCTCTAAGAACTCATCCACACCTATGGCACGAATGCCATGAGCCAAGGCTCAGGAGCAAAACACTCTAACTTTCTAACTAATCTCACGGTACAAAATATTCTACAACGCATATCATACAACAACCAGTATGATTTAAAGTCAAAGAGGGAAATAAATTCAATAGTTACAGCATGGCAAGCATATATAAGAATAAGTGTATAGGTATGTGATGTAATGGATGTGATCCAAGTGTCCAACCTGACATTCATCAGAAATAAAAACTGGAGTTCCACTTTGGAACTTATTGGTATTGCTTGCAGGGCTTTATCATCATTGCTGCCTTAGAGACTTATTGTCATTGCCGTGATGGGACTTATTATCATTGCCGCCTCAGGGACTTATTGTCATTGCCGCGATTGGACTCTGTTGTTATGTTACCCATATTAAGACCAGGATGCTCGCTTGGTATCAAACCAAAGTTTAAGTTATCAAAAGCAGAATGCTAGCGACGAACCCATGGTGCCTAACAAAATCCGTAAACCATTTCAAACACCGGGGATGCACGCAGGGAGTACAAGAGGAATTCATCCTAAAACATTTTCAAAAATGGCAACTAGGGATGCTCTAGACTTAGAATCAAGAACGATAATCTCAATACTGCCCATCCCAACAACGATTTACACAGATGGACTCCAATATACCAGGATGCAAGTGACAATGCTCATAATATGTACCATCGATCTCAAGTGCAACAATTTATAACATGGCATCAACTAGCGTGGCAAGATTCATGGTACAATTCGCAAAGTATAATGTACAAGTATGTGAAGCACAAGTTACAATTCTCCAGATTTGATTCAAACATAATAGCATGAGTTCTAAATCATCATACATTCACTTAGCAATACTTATCAATTAATTCAAATCGATCATCGTACAAAGATGTAGGTCTCATAGCAAAGGGTACTCAAACAAACACTTAGCAACTTTTAAGGCCAAAAATCATGTATTAAATTAAAAGAACCAACAAGGTTTTGGGCTATCTAGACTTGGAATCAAGTTATAATTTTTAAACACTACTTATATAAAAATATTTTCTACAACTCTCATGTTCAACACCAAGGCCAAAACCTAAGGCAAAAGGGTGAACAAAACATCCTAAGCAAAAACGGTTTAGCACTTTTACCTAAAACTTGCTTTTGTTGGTCTCAGTTTTGGGGTATCCGTTTAAGTCCAAATGAGCCAATTTTTTAGTATGTTCTAGTTCAACAAGTTCCTTACAAGTTGCATGTTTAGAGCTATGAGTAGTTGTTTGGAACAAGTTAGACTTTTTGGCTATTTTAGAAAATAGGTTCTCTCAGCCGCCAAAACTCTGCGAGCTAATTTTGGACAAAGGGCTTGAAATGGTTTTAAGGTGTCATCCCGAAGTTTTAAGATCTGATTTATGGGCAAAAAGTACTTCAATATATCAGCTACTTTGTTCATGTAGAACACTTGTACAATAGGTCACTAAAAATATGGGTTCTGGACTACACGAACATATATGATAGAAGTGTCCTTTGAGGGCTGAAACTCAATAGGGATTTTCAAAGGGGTTTTGAAGTCTGAAACCTCAATATTTGGTGCTAATATTTGGTGTGTAGATACATATACATGTTATCTACAATTTTCATGTTTTGACCAAAGTTCGGATCTCATTGAAATTTAGGATTTTCAGGTCGATGGTGTTGGCTGGTCAAAAAATGACACACTTTGGTAAAATTACTATATCTCGAGTTCTACTTATTCAAATGAGTTCAAATATCATTATTGAGATATTATTTTTGTCTTTCAAGACTTAAATATATCGGGGTTCTGCCGGTACAAGTTCTCGGAGGATCGTAACCCACACTACGTTAGAGGATCACGTAAAGGAATACATTAGAAGATCTGACTGGAGTTTAAACTCGGAATCAAATCGTAATTGAAGATTAGATCGAAAAGAGGTATTCATCCAAATTAACTTTGGTTGCACGGGTTTTATTTTGATCGTTCTTTGTCAAAAGTTTTATCTGGAGCCCGTTTCGGCATTTACCTGTCCAGTTAATTTTTTACCGAAAATCGTTTTACAAAAACAATGATCTTGACAGTATTGCCTCCAACACTAGTCCTGTCAGAATTACAACTCTGCAGCCAACAGAACTTCTGTGACACAAAACCACTGCCAGCCCCCGCCGCATGTTGCCCGCCGCCACCGCCGACCATCGCCATACGCGTGCTTCCCAGCCACCGCCAAGCCCCACCACAGCCTCGCACTACTACTTCACAATGCGTCGTCGCATGCACGCCTTTGCCGTTATTGCACCTACTGCGCACTGCACGCGTGTTGATGCTGCTGGTTCTTGCTGCATTCTTCGACCTTCAAACTGTTCTTCATTCTTCGTTACATCAAAACCAAGAAACAAGAATACTGAATCAAAAAACAAAACATTACATTAATCATATACCTCCGAGGAGTTCACAATCAATCTGCCACAATCTACTCTCGTGGTTAAAATTAATAATCAGCATTCAAAAAATGCAATCAAACATGCAAATAATAATGACCATTAAAGACAGCTCAATCTAAATCTACTCAAACTTATAATTTAATCATATACATAATTAAAGACAGCTTTGATACTAATTGTTCAGGCAAACTACCAAGATCTTAGGATTATGTTTATGATTTTTGTCAAAAAATAATTCGAACGAGCAATCGCCGAAACAGGCTCTATATTAAAATTTTTTCATATTGAACAATAAAAAATAAAATCCGGTATAACTCTCAAAAAATAGTTCAAGACTATACTTGTCGAAGACCGATTGGTTTGATTCTGTTTGCTACCAAGACTTTTAGTCAACAAGTTGCCGCAGTAATTGACTAGAAGTCAATTCTCCAAAGCGAATCTTTTGTTGTATTTTTGAATGTCAAACACGAACAAAGCGTGAATTTTGATCTATCTTGTTCTTTAAAACCTATATAGTTTCCTATTCTTTGAATTTACAAAACGTGGAAACCCTAGAACCAATAATAATCAACTAGCGACTAGGTTTTATAACAGTATACAGCAGAGACTTGTGGAGTAAATAAGACGTGAGCTTCTAATCCAATTATAAAATTCTACCTCAACTCAAAAGTAATTTCATAAAATATAAATTATAATTCATTCCACTAAAGATTTATAATTGCACTCTCAGCATTATTTTCAAAACTGAAGTATTCAAACTTTTGTTATTAAATGCTTATTTATTCTCCCTAGGTTAAGATTACAGATACCCAGCGATTAAATTAAATTACTGATAATTATATTTAATTGAATTTTTTGAAAAATTCTTAAGACCTTTCGCTTAAATTATTTAACTGTCGGATTATAAAATTCACCTGTATAGTTTGGCTCAATCAAAACTTATAAAATTTATTACGGGGGTATCATCAATTCCGTTCACGGGACGTGGATTTAATTAATAATCAATATCTGCGATAAAATTAACGTAATTATCCAACTTATCAAGATTATAGTCCTGTAAAAGATCGCACCTTTTAAAAAATCAAAATAACAAACATTAATTATATGTGTCTAATTATTGCTTTGAAATTAAGCGTATAAGTACTCATAATAATCATGGGATGTAAATTGATTTATATAGTCAGTATAAAATTAATTACACCAACTTGATCTTACTCAATACACACAGTGTACTAACACAATGAGTCGGAATAATTATCGAAACAATTACCGTTCCCCGTAATCAAGACAAATGTACTAAAATATTGTGTTATAGCCGTACCGATTGTGTATGTAATTTCATCTAAAACTGTGAACTATAAACTTATATTCTACAAAAATCGATAATTTAGTATTCTGTGTGTAAGAAGAATTCTACACACTAGGTTAAATACTATATGGAATAAAAGACACATATGTACAATATTAAATAAATAATAAAACGCATACATTACTCATTAAGATTCTCATAAAATGAAAAAATTAATTTTATTCAGAAAATGAAATTAAATACTAAAACCAAAACTATGATTTTTATTATACAATCATAATAATAGTTTATCTAAAATAAGATTATATTAATTTTAGCTTGACCTAAATTATTTTATTTGTGGGCAACATATAATATATTTTTGAGCTTTGTCAATGGAAGTTATTATTAAAGTTAATATATAATAGTTTATATCATAAACAGCTTTTTCAGATCTAATAAAAATATCAGTTATTTTTAAATTGATACAAATTATATATATCATAAATTATCGTATAAATTTGGAATTTCATCAAAATTGAGGTCCTTAAATTATTGGCTAGTTGGTTTAGGGCCATCCTATTCCACATACCACAGTTTTGGTAAGAGTTAAGCCATTATACACACAAACAGACTCTCAAGTGTTTTTATTTTCAAGTGTTGCTTTCAAAATAGATTTCCAAATTCTTAAAATAAAAATATACACCACCATGTGTTTTTTTTTTTCCTTTTTAAAAGTTTAGATTAAATACATAGAAATATGAATGAAGCAACCCTTTAAAGTCCTATTTGATTAACCGAATTAATAATAAGGGATATGTAATTGGATATGATAAAATTTCTTTATAAAATTAGTGATGAGGGAATTATTAACACCGCATTTTCTTAAGTATTTTATATTTTACATTTTTAAAAATTGCTTATATCCAACAGATACATAATTTTTTTTAAGTTCAATTGTTTGTTGCATTCAAACAAGATAAATACATTCTTGTAAGATATATAATAAATTCACACATTTAATTCAATCAAAGCATACCCTAAGTTGTTTTCTATAGTGAAATTTCCCTTATATTTAACTTATTTTTTCTTGCATGATAGTAAAAGAAGTCGGGAAAAGAAAACATAAGTTTGGTAAAAGAACTAATTTTTTTAATTAGTATGCATAAGTAAATATATTTTCAGTTCATTTTCTTATCCATCAGTAAATCCAGAATTGAAACATATCGTAAAATCAACAAAGTGTTTAATTTTTTAGAAAAAAAAAAGTTAAATTATTGGGGATAATTTATTTAGGATAGCTTTTTTCTACTTTTTTTCTGTTAAAATATTAATATACTATTACTTTTTATTTTTAAGATGTAGTGTTTGGATTATTAACACAATTATTTTATTTTTGATAATAGAGTTGATTTTTTTTAATTAAAAGTATTATCATCATTTCACGTAGGACCTAATTGGCAACTAGCTTCAAAGCTAGCTTTTTTATTTTTTTGCATTTTTAGCCAAAAAGCTAAATTGGCTTCAAAGTAGGTTGTTTAATAACTTAGCTTTTATGCTAGTTTTTTTTTTTAAGTTGGTTGTTTGGGTAAAGAACTAGGTTTTTTTGCTTTTTATTCAAAGTGGATAATTTTATCCTTCTATATATTTGATATTAAGAATTATATGTAATTGGTATTTGTAGTAAATAAATTATGAATAAGGGTATTACTGTACTCTAAAAGTGGTATAAGTTTGAATAAAATATTTTGAGAGTTTGTGTTCTAATTTGGCTTGTTGGCTTTAAATTTTTTTTTTTTTTGTCAATTGGACAATCTTGATTTTTTTAGCATTTTTAACTAAAAATTCAAAGTTGCCAATCAAGGCATTAAAAAAGTTAATTTCATTAGAGAAGCAAAACACGATAGTTTAAAAGTTAGTTTTATATATATATATATATATATATATATATAACGTAAAGGAAAAACTAACTTTTAAACATGAAATATGATCATGGGTTTCTTTTCAAATGGGCTTGGGTTACCAGCATATGAACTCAGTACCCACTGATTTGGGCCAGAAATTCCACAACTTTCATAGAGCTTTTCAAGAATAAAACCAATTTCTTGACAAGGCATAGGCGTCGTGTTAGGGACTAAATCCAACCACATTGTCGCTTTGTTTGGGCTAAATTATGATAATTTTATTTTTGTTAATCTTTTTTAAATTAATTTTCATCTTTTTATTAAAATTATTTACTTTTTAAAATGGTCTCGTGAGAGAAATTGAAAAAATAAAATATTTTGATCAAAAAATAATTTTTTTAAAAAACAAAAATAAGTAACATAAAATTAGTCTTATTGACTTATTTTGTCATTTCTAAAATTTATCATATTTTGGTTAAAAAAGTATCAGTTTCTCGCATCGTCTCGATGAGAGGGTAAAAAAAATATATTGGCCCTATTTGGACTAAATATTGAGAATTTTACTTATTTTTGTTTTTTCTTGGGAACATTTTTCATCTTTTTTGATTAATTTTTTTTATTTTTTCAATAGAAAGAACCCAAAAAGTAAAAATATTTGATTAGAAAATGGAAAAAAGTCCACTAAAGAAAATAAACAATATAAGATTTGACTTATTAGCTTATTTTGATTTCTTTTTGTTTTTTTTTTAACTTTTTTTATATTTTACTCGTGATCAGAAAAGTAAAAAAATATAATAATTTGAATAAATAATTAAAAAAATGTACTAAAGACGAAAATAAAAAAATTAAATATGCAAATAAGTAATTATCCCAAACAAGGCATAATTTGATTTTTTTAAAAATAAAGTCTACTGAAAACGTGCTGAAATTTATTGGGATTTTAGGACATATGGGCCGGTGCCAATGTCATCTAGGTTTGAGTTGGGCTTCAAAATGTTTGCCCGCTTTATTTATTTAGAAAAGCCTTCGTTTGTGGGCTATGAGTTTCCTGAACAAAAAAAAAAATTGGTGATTTTCAGCAAAAGGTACAAAAAAATAAGTTTTAACGTGTAATATTCATTAACAAAAATTTTAACTCGTAACGTCCAATTATGTGATTTCTCCTGAAAATACCTTGCAAACAAATAAATTTATCTATTTTGCATAACAAATAGATAAATTTATCTGTTTGCATATTCATTTGATATTCATTTGTTTAATATGCAAACAGATAAATTTATCTGTTTGCATATCAACACAACTAATGCAAAATAGATAAATTTGTATGTATTATTTATACATATTTTAAAAAAGCACAGATATATTTTTTTGTATTCTCTATACGTGCTTTTAATAACACAGATAAATTCATTTGTATTCTTTACATGTATTTTCAATAAAAGACAGACAAATTAATAGGCTTAAAGTCCATCCTAAAGCAAGCAGGATCAAAATTGCATCAAGAGGCCGACCCACTAATTATTTGGCCCATAATGAGTTCGGGCCACCCCAAGAAGGGTAGCCCACTATACTCAAGCCCAAATTGGCCCCAGACAAATAGATAACTCAAATGGATTTCATTCCTGATACAAATTATTTGGGAATATAGAATCTAGCATCCTGAAGCAATAGGAATTGCTTCAAGATAAGGCAAAATCTCAAAAAAGATAAGAGGCAGAGTTCTAAGAGAACTCAACCTCCCTAGTCTTCAACCCCTATATAAAGGCAAGCACTATATACCCACAGGTACGTAATTCTGAACTCAGTTCTTGATTAGAAACCTCTCAGAGAGAAATCTAATTTGAACATCGGAGTGCTTCCTGGTCAAACCAGTCCGGAAAGCACTAACGATATTCTTTGTCTTGCAGGAGTTTGGTAGCAGCACCAACAATCTCCAGTGAGTTCGGCAACTAGCAGTTCGGTTCGTATTCTGATCGGGGTCATCATATTTGAACCAATTTATTTGGTTCCGATTGTGTCATTCAATTTACAACGCACACAATTTGGCGCTGCCTGTGGGAATGACTATCTCAAACCAACAGAACCATGAGCCAGACTCCTACTGAATTTGCTGGAAGCCATGTAGGAAGATAGGGAGGCATTCCTCAAAGATCCAAACCAATTATCCCGGAGAAACCATGGGTCCCTAGGATCCCATCAGAGATTCAAAGACGAAAGGATGATGCCTCACATAATGAGAGACGATTACGCTACTCTACCACCAGTTCTAGAGGAGAACGTCCTTCTCCTCCACCTTCAAGAGAAAGAGGAAGACTAGAGGAGAGGTTGATCAGGCGGGATAGGATCATCAACAACCTCGAGGAAAGAATGGAACAACGTGACAAGGAAATTGACGAGCTCAGGCGAATGATCGAGAGGCAGAAAACCCAAAGGGAACCACGCTTAAGGCAAAGAGAAAATCCCAAACTAGAAGTGACTGAACAAAGTCCAGAGTCCTATAGCCTGAGTCACCCTCAGAGGCAGAGGCGCAAGGCACCCGAGAGCCTAAGGAGTTCTAGGCGAACTAACACCATTAAAGCTGAATCAGTTCGGGCAAGCCATCAAAGAGTAGCTCGGGCCTAACGAGACCCAAACAAAGACCTTCAGTTGTGGTTAGAAAAAAGAATGGATTCCAAGATGCAGCATGGTGGTGGCCGAACAGCTCAAGACGTAGCAAGAAAGGCCCTTGAACAAATCTTAGTATCACCATTAGCCGAGGTCATTGAGACTGCAGATCCACCACGTAAGTTTTCTCCGCCAAAGTTTGAGATGTATAATGGAAAGACAGATCCAATGAGCCATATTGGGCAATACAGACAAGTAATGGCACTCTAGAGTGGGAATGATGCACTTTTGTGCTACATGTTCCAATTCAGTTTAGGAGAAACAGCTCTTAGTTGGTTCCATAAGTTGCCACTCCGCTCCATAGTCAATTAGCAGCAACTGGCTAAATCTTTTACTGCTCGGTTCATTACCAACAATAAACAACCAAAGAGCTTTAACACGCTGCTAGCCCTACGGAAGAATGATGGAGAGACAGTTCGGGAATATGCTAGTCGTTATTGGGAAACCTATAATGAGATAGAAGATTGCAGCGAATAGCTAACTGTGGCATCCTTCAAAATAGGGTTGCCTTCACAAAGCCGTCTGAGACAATCCCTCACCAAGAAGACTGTCTCCACTATGTCTGAATTAATGGTGAAAATCGAGCAACATGCAAAGGTTGAGGAAAATATAAGCCAAGCCGAATAGAGTGTTGCATCAGTCAAACAGCCCAAGAGAAAGGATAAAGGACGAAAAAACCAGAGGTCCAAGAAGGAGTCCCAGGAGAAAAAGGAGTCAACAGCCTACCAAGCCCTACAAACAGTATTCAAAGAATCTCTGCACAAACTCATAGACTAGATTAAAGATAAACCTTATTCTCAATGCCCACCAAAGTTAATTGAGGACCCGAACAGACGAGATCAGAAGCGAAAGTGTCACTACCACGGAGATCATGGTTACCTGATTCGGGAATGCCGAACATTCAAAAAACATTTGGAAGATTTGGTCTAAGCAGGGCATCTTCTGGAGTTTACTGACACTGAGAAAACTGCTGTGGAAGAAAGAATAGAAGTACAGGACCAAAGGCCCGAACAAAGAGATGCTCCTCTTAGTATGATAAAGATGATCCATGACACTATTGAGCAAATTACCTGAGCAGTTATTCGGCACCAAGCCAGGACCCTAGCTCACACAATGAAGGTGGATGAGAGAAAAAGTCGAAGAACAGAAGAGAACTTCAGCTAGAGCCAGACGCAGGGGATTAACTTCTCAAACGATGACTTCAAGAGAATACAACAATCCCACAATGATGGCTTGGTACTGACTTTACGCATTGCCAACTATGACGTAATGCGAGTATTTGTGAACTAATGAAGTTCGGTTGACATCATGTACTATAGTCTATTCCAGAAACTAGGGCTAAAAGACTCAGCACTCAAGAGGTGCATGACTCCACTGATCGACATTGGCACAGACCCGATGTGGCTAGTAAGAAGGATAACTGTGCCAGAAAAGGCGGGGCCTGCAACAGTAACACTGAATTTCTAGTTATCAATCAACCTTCTACTTATAATGCTATTGTAGGTACGACATGGATACATAGCTTGGGAGCAGTCCCCTCAACCAACCACTAATCGCTCAAGTTTCAAATGGATAAGGAGGTGGTCGAGATCAAGGGAGATCAACACACGGTAAGGCAATGCTTCCTAGCCACAATAAAGAATAAAGAGCAGTACCCCGAGGTGAAAACCATAGAGGTGGATGATGACCCAACAATCTATGACTACAGCCGAACAACCGAAGAAAAGGTAGTTGAAGATTTGAAGAAAGTTAGTGTCTCCTAGGAGGATCTAGATCGGTACTTCCTGCTCGGCACAAGTATAACCGAACAAAAAGAAGTCGAACTGATGGAGTTTCTAAGAGAAAATAGAGAGGTTTTTGCATGGACACCCTACGAGATGCCAGGAATAGATCCTGAAGTAATCAGTTATCGATTAAATGTGAATCCCCAAAGAAAGCCAATAATGCATAAACCCAAGAAGTCTGTCCCGCATCATGCAAAAGCAGTGGTAGAAGAGGTTCAACGACTAAAAGAAGCAGAAGCAATCAAAGAAATCCATCACCTAACTTGGTTAGCAAACACAGTAGTGGTCAAGAAGAAGGACGGGAAATAGCGAGTATGTGTTGACTTCACCAACCTAAACAAAGCCTGCCCCAAAGATTGCTTTCCTCTACCCCAAATAGATTAACTCATCGACTCAACAGCATGGCATGAAAGAATAAGTTTCTTGGATGTATACAGAAGGTACCACCAGATAGCTATGTACCCCTTGAACATAAAAAAGACAGCCTTCATTACTCCTCAGGGTATATATTGCTATCGGGTGAAGCCGTTCGAACTCTAGAATGCAGGAGCTACTTACTAAAGACTTGCCACTAAGATGTTCGGGAATCTAATCGGCAAAATTATAGAAGTTTACATCGACGACATGGTGGTAAAAACCAAACACCTGAGCAAGCACCTGGACAACCTAAGGAAGACCTTTGAGATCCTCAAAGCTTACAGACTAAAGCTCAATGCTTCTAAATGTGCCTTTGGAGTAAGCTCTGGGAAGTTCTTAGGCTTCTTGGTGACTTATAAGGGAATAGAGGTAAACCCTGAATAGATTTCGGCTATTCAAAACTTAAAAAGGCCATAGAATCTTAGTGAGATCCAAAAGTTGACAAGGATGGCTGCAGCACTCAATCGATTCATTAGTCGAGCATTTGATCGGTGCTATCCATTCTTCAAAGCAATGAAGAGAGCAAGCTAGTTCGTTTGGGATGAAGAAAGTGAAAGGGTCCTTACTCAGCTAAAGCACTATCTTTCTTTCCCACCATTATTGACAGTACCGAATAGTAACGAAACACTGTTTTTATACCTCGCAGTATTGAGCCGAGCTGTCAGTGCTGTTCTTTTGAGGGTGGAGGACAAAGTTCAAAAGCCAATCTACTATGTGAGTAAGGTACTTCTAGATCTGGAAACGAGATATCTGCCATTGGAGAAGCTTGCATTGGCCCTTGTCATCGCGTCACAAAAGCTGATCCACTATTTTAGAGCTCATCCGATCAGGGTAATCACCGAATATCCTCCCCAAGATTGCTCCGAAAAGTAAAATTTTCAGGAAGGGTTGCAAGATGGGCTGTAGAACTTGGGGAGCGCGATATCACGTTCTGCCCAAGGACAGCCATAAAGGGCTAAGTCTTGGCTGACTTCATTACTGAATTCGGCCAAGAAGAGCGTTCGGCTGATATTGTGGGGCAAGTCACTGAGCAAGCAGCTCCAGAAAATAGAGATTCATAGATTACACGGAGGTTATATGTAAATGGTTCATCACGCAACAAAGGCGCTGGGGTAGGGATTGTACTTCATAGCCCTGATAGAGTCCTCATAGAGAGGGCAGTTCATCTTGACTTTCAAGCCATAAACAATGAAGCCGAATACGAAACCCTTTTAGCCAGACTTTGGGATATCAAGGAATTGAAGGCCCAGAAAGTCAAGATCTTTTGTGATTCACAACTGGTTGTAAACCAGTTTAAGAGGGAATACGCAGCAAGAGATGACAGAATGCAGGCATATGTTCGGCTAGCACAGCAACTCTCCAAGGACATCAAATCGTCCAGCTCTCATTCAAAGAGAACAGCCATGCAGATTCTTTGGCATGCCTTGCATCAGCTGTGAATTCTGAGGAAAGAAGGGTAATCTCTGTAGAAATCCTTCAACAACCAAGCGCAGCCAACCCCGAAGAGAAGCAGATATGCTATTCAGAGATAGGTCCAAGTTGGATGGATCCCATTAAAGATTACCTGATCAAGGACGAGCTTCCATCCGATCAAAAGGAAGCTCGGATGATAAGGAAAAAGGCAACCAGGTTCTGGGTCTCTCGTTCGGGATATCTTTATAAGAAATCCTTCACAAGGCCCTACCTATTTTGTGTTCACCCGAATAAAGTTCAAGACTTGCTTTTTTAGATTCATAAAGGGATTTGTGGCAGCCACACCGGTGGGAGATCCCTTGCCCATCGAGCAATTTCTCAGGGCTATTGGTGGCTGTATATGCAGAAAGTTGCGGAGTAATACGTTCAGAAGTGCGAGAAATGTCAAAGGTTCAGTTCGAACATACACGTCCCAGCCGAGGATCTCTCACCACTAACTAGCCCATGGCCCTTTGCTCAGTGGGAGTATGATATAGTGGGTCCCTTCCCAAGGACCACAGGTAACAGAAAATACCTACTTGTAGCTACTGACTACTTTACTAAGTGCATGAAGACTGAACCCTTGGCTAATATCATCGACGTCGACGTTAAAATGTTCACATGAAAGAATATTATTACTCGGTTCGGCATTTTCCGAGCAATCATTTCTGACAATGGGACCTAGTTCGACAGTTCGGTATTCAAGAATTTCTGTTCAGGCCTAGGCATCAAGAATTACTTTTCTACCATGGCATACCCACAGAGTAATGGGCAGGCAGAAGCCACAAAAAAGACCATCATTGATGGACTCAAGAAGAGATTGGACACTGCCAAAGGAAGATGGGTTAAAAAATTTCCCTCAGTCTTATAGACGTACTGAACAACCCCAAGAAAATCCACAAGCGAAACCCCCTTTTTTCCTAGCCTATGGGGTAGAGATAGTTATACCATTGGGGGTCGGATTGCCAACAATCCGAACATAGGTCAGCACTCCCGAAGTAAATACAAGAACCTTGGCCATGGATCTAGACCTAGCCGAAGAACGAAGGATAGTGGAAACCATTAAATTAGTAGCCTACCAACAAACTCTTGCGAAATAATGTAACAAAAGGGTGAGACATCGTGAGTTGGCGAGGGAGATTTAGTCTTGAGAAAAGTTCTCGGTCATATGAAGGACCTAGTTCATGGGAAGCTAGGCCCAAACTGGGAAGATCCATACAGGGTTACCTTTAAGGCTGGCACTGATGCATACAATCTAGAGGATATAAATGGCAAGCCTGTCCCTAGGCCGTGGAATGCAAATAACCTCCATAAATTTTATTTTTAATCTATCAGTTTTCTGTAATTTTTTATTTTTATAATAAAATGCCGTTGTTCGGCAAGAATCTTTTCCTTTAAAGTTACTCCTCTTTCAAAAATTTTACCAAATGATTTCCCTAATAAAAACTTGGAGGGCACTTTGAGTACAGTATACATCCTTCATATTCGAAGTTGACTCGAATAAAATAGCTAAGTTCAAAGTTTATCCGAACTAATTAATCCAATTGTATGAAAGTTGATCCCATACTCGGGAAGAATAAGCCTAAAAACGTTAAACTCGAAGTCTATCCAAACTAAATAAGCCCTTAGTATGGAAGTTAATCCCATACTTGGGATGAATAAGCCTAAAAAGGCAAAGTTCGAAGATTTTTTGAACTAAATTTGCTCTTAGTATGAAAGTTGAAAGTCTATACTTAGTCTAAGAATGACTTAAAGCTTAAAAATTTCAAAAGCTAATATAGGCATGAAAAGTAATGCGAGAAGAGA
>JAUMHN010056601.1:0-27403 GCA_032360265.1 Heliamphora ciliata
TTAAAGAAAAAACTGTGCATTTATTAAATTTTATTTATTACGCATTTAAACACGAAAAGATGATTTGATAAATCAGAATTTTTGAAATCGTGTATACGAAAAAATATTTGATTCTTTCAGATCGTGTAGCTTTCAAAATCAATAAATTTATTTTAATTAAACGGATTTTTATAACCCTCAAAAATATTTTAAAAACCTAAATGGAAGAGAAAATTTATTCAAAGATAAATCCCGCGGTCTCCATCACCAGTTTGTAGGCGATGCAATTAAACCCTGTGTATTGGCAGTAAGGACTTCCTCCCCATCGGATAGATTAATTACGGTATCGCCATTGCATACCTCCTTTAGGGATAATTTTGGATAATTGTTAGTGCGGATGACTTCTCCATCTGAAGGGTTCATTGCGAAGCGATTGATTTGGGATTAAGTGATGGTTAACACTTAGCTGTATATAATAGTATCTTCTCCATCAGAGTCACTACTATTATACACTGGACCGAAACTATATTAGTTATTTAATTTTACTTGGCATTGTTAGTTGCCTAGATAGTAAAATTAAAATAAATTGGCCTATCTGAATTTATGATGGATAGTAGACCACCAATCGTGGCATGCTATTCTCAGGTTACCAAGCTATTGGCGAAGTAATTTTAAAATGGTAGAGGGAACCAAATTTAAAATGAATTCAAAATTTTACTCATCATAATTAACGATTTTTTAATTATGTGATTCTCAGGATTAAAATAAATTTCAACCCACTCGCTTTAATACTCAAAGAAAACAAACTAACGGGAATAAATTTTGTTGATTGGAAATATAACTTGGATATAGCTTTAACTACAAATGGTATTCCTTCAATACCAAGAAATGTGTTTGTTTCTAAAAAGGTTCTTCCTCTAAGCCAAAAGGCATGAAGAAGAAAAAAGTTCAGAAATAAGGGGACATAGTTTCAAGGGTAGTTAGTGCGCCACGGACTTGTGAAAAAGTCGAAAGACATATGTTTTCACTACAACCAGACTCGGCACTAGAAAAAGCTATGTCCAGTATTTCTCAGAAGGCAGAACAAACAGGGTAATTTTTGTTCACTAGTTGTGGAAGCATGTTTAGCGGTGTTATCTATCGGTACCTGGTGTGTAGATACGGGAGCTATTAATCATATCTGCAATTGATTGCAGGGGTTTCAGAAAATTCAACAGCTTAGTGATAGGGAGATTTACCTGTATATGAGCAATAATACAAAAGTAACAGCAGTTGCAGTAGGAAATGTCACTCTCAATTTTGGTAGAGATCAAATTTTAATATTGAGAGATTGTTTTTATGTACCTGCCATTAGAAGAAACTTAGTTTCTGTTTCTGAATTGGTTAAATACTGTACAGAATATTGGACATCTATACATAACAATTGAAAAAATAATATTGCATACATTGCTCAAAAAGATTCACATAAAATAAAAAATTAATTTTATTAAAATAAAATTAAATACTAAAAATATAGTTTTCAGTATACCAACCCTAACATAAAAACCCTAGACTAGGCCGTGTCCTTACTCTCACGGCCGTAACCTTTTTGAAAACTCTAAACCGAGCCGTGACATTTTTTGTCATGGCCGTCTCCTTTTTGTTCAGGCCGTGACTTTTGAAAGTCACGGCATACCATTTCACCTCCATAAAAGTAGCGACATGTACTGTACAAAAGTAAAAAAGTAACAGCTGTCATTGTTATCCCTTTTTTGGACAAGTAACAGCATTCCAAAGAGTGTCTGGCCTCCCACCTTGCCTATAAATAGGCGGTGATTCCAAGAAAAAAAGAGAAAATTATCCTAGATAACAAAACTCTGCCAAAATTCATTCCCACCCGATATTCTGACATTTATCCCATACTTTCCGACCTTCGTTCGTGTTCTTGCTTGCCTCAGAGGAACTTTTGGAGTGCGTATATTGGATCATAGGTATCATATTCTCACCACCGAGGGGCCATTCGAGTTGGATATTCACACGAGGTAACCTTAGGATCCCGCAACTCTTCTTAAACCCTCATTCTCTTCTCCCGAGAGTATCGTGGATAAGGTTTTCATTATTTTGTTGATTGTTTATCATTCATTTCAATAGAAATAGTTCTTTCTTTTATGTTTTCATTACTAACAGTATCTTTGTAGTCTGTAATTTCATATATTCACATTTGTTCATAATCTGTTTCGATGCAAACAAGCATACTGAACACATCAGAAGTTTACTAAGGTTCTGGAACCTCATAACCATAACTTTGTATGTCACAGCCGTAGGCTCTGTTAAACACATAGTGACGGTCGTGCCTTTTTTTTATAAGAGCCGCTACATTTAAGCCTCTTTACATGGTCGGCCGTAACTTTTTAATGTTACAGCCGTGACATTATTTTAAGGTTAAAAGTGCTAATTCAAACGCTTCTATTATATGTTTATTTCAAATTCGTACATCTTTTGTTGTACTATTTAATATTTCTTCTTTCTGTACCTCTGTCTATCCTTTTGTTAGGTAAAGGATGACAGATCTGGCCTAGATCTAGTGGGTCATGGTCTACATTCTTCATACTCACATTTTTGCATGTTTTTGAAGTTATGTAAATGTTTCAGCTGCTAGCTTTTCCTTAATGTTTCTCATGGCCGTCATCTCATTTATTACGGCCATGTAGTGTTTAAGAGATCGGTAGCATGTAAATATGTTTTAAGTTCTATGGCATTCATTTTTGATATCCTGTATATTCTGTTTTGAGTTATTTCTTTCATAGAGGATAAAAGTTGATAGATCTAGCCTAAAATCAATAGGTTATGGTCTTCGTCCTGCATATCCTATCCATTTGAGCCTATTTCAAGCCTTGTGCAATGCATATGCCCTTTCTGGACCTCCTAAAAACCATAGCCGCAACATTTATATGTGACGGTTGTGAGATAGTTTTATTATGTCCTTCGCGATAACCCTATTTACATCATGGCCGCCGGTTTTGTGATTATATTTGTCATAATCGCAACATTTATTGCTATGGTTGTGAGTTTTTGTGTATGTCCAGTAGCTCAAAACAATGTTTAATCTTCTCAATTTTGTTCTGTATAGCCTGTTTATAGCATGTTAGAAATTGAAACTTTGTTACATGTCCCTTAGATCTTTAATTGTTCATTTTACTACTCACTCGCATGCTTTTCATTTTGCTTTGCTCAAACTATACATGTGGTATATCTAGAAATAACAACCAAATCGTATGACCCTGAGAATCGTTGCTAGATTTTACCTTATATTTTGCTTTTGTTTGAACTCTCTTCAACCTCTCATTCTATATATGTTATCTTTAAAAAGTTTATAATAAGAACCAACATCGACAAAGTAGAGGCCAACCTCACGATTGGGCGAGAAGGATGCTTAACACCTTCCCTTCTTGTACTTTAGCACCCAAATCCTCTTTCTCTCTGGTTATGCATTTAAAAGACCTGTAGCCTTCTTTTATTTTTCTTAGTTTTTCTTAAAAACCAAATGGCGACTCCATTTTTTAAAAAAAACGTGTTTAGATATCCTGGTTTTTCGTGTTTTAAAAAGAAAAAGGAATGTTTTTCTTAAAAACAATAGATACCCGATGCATCGTTCCCCTGCCTCAAAAATGCTCGCAGAGGGCCAAGATCATGACTACACTGTCTTTGCTTGAGAGAGGCTCATGCCTGCCATGGGTATCCGTGCTGCCGTGCGGGGTCTTCCTCCTGCTGCCCCAAGCCCTATTCACCGTGAGCTTCTTTGGACAGTAGACACCTTCGTAGATGAAAATCTTGACCAGATCCATATCCCCAAGCCAACGGCCCAAGAGATTCTCCTTCCCCCCGGTGCTGAGCAGGTATGATACCCTTCCTTTTGTTTTTTATACTGCCCCTTACATCTGACTACACTGATTCTCATAACTAATTCTGGTTCTCATGTTTTATTATGACATATGACTGCATTGATTCTCATGACTGATTCTGGTTCTCATGTCTGATTCTGACAATTGATTACACTGATTTGGTACTTCTCTTGACAAATTCCCCGGGAGTGGTGTGACCAGTGCCTTTGCCTGATCTCTGGGCTGAGGGCATTGGTTCGCCATTGGAATGCTGCTTTTCGAGCCCAATGTATGGAGCCTCCTGCTCCTCGGAGTGGCCTTGCTGTGGTACTTAGCCCTTCCTAGCTCACGTTTACATTTTTGCACTTTTTCCTTTCTGCTCACATTTATCTGCCTTAACTGATGTGGCCATTTTCCTTCTTTCAGCGTGGGTGTGGCGAAGGACCGAGGACTCGCTGTCATCGAACAGCACCTGCTGCTCTAGTTGCAGTGCCAACGTGGACTTCTGCTTCCAGTTATGTTGCCGCTACTTCTTCTAGAGTCAGGACCTCCAGCACGGCGTAGACTGGCACGAGCAAAGAGGAGGGGATAGGATCGATGGGATCGTTTGACGAGTCATCTTAGGGAGGCTACATCGTTCAGAGGAAGAGGACCCGGCGAGAGTGACTGACCTGTGCTACCCCTACTGTTGATGATCTTCTTTTCTTTTTGCTGCACATGGAGGCCTGTGCGCCTATTCTTATTTGAGCTTGCATGCCCACTTGATACATTATATTACTATACCTTGTCGTACCACACAGATACACTGTTCCAGTTCACTGCACAGATACACTAATTTTTTATGCTCGCTGTTCAACTGATACACTACTTTGACATACATTGATATACCATTCCCGACATACTGCACAGATATTATGGATGGGGTCTACATGCCTTTGGTTCTTCTTTTGGCCTGTGTGCCACGATACACATACGCACATCTTTTACTTTTGATGGGTTGGGCCTTCGTGCCCTGTGGTTTAAACTTGTGGTTATCATGAATGCCTCATTATTATTATGTTATGAAAATCACTTTTAAAAGCTTAAACTCCTATTATGCAGAATGATGTGATTCATGGGTTGTGATCTTGCCATATAAACTACTTTTCTTGTTGTGAGTTGTTAACAGGTTCATAACTATAGTTTGGGGCACATTAGTAAAATGGGGATAGGCTATCAAAATTTTTGCATAAAAAGTTGCGGTCGTGAGAAATAATCTCGCAGTCGTTGGCTTTAGATATGGCGGCTTGAACTTTTATGGAGAAAAGTTCATAGCCTGGACATTGGGATGCCATGGCTATAAGGTTTAGAAGGAAAAGTTGATGGCCTTTGGGTTAAAATTTAGCGGCTGTTGTAAAAAGGTGGTGGCCGTGATAGAAGTTTTTGGAAACTTTGAGCAAATTCTGTGGGTTCCCTCCATTACTGGTTTTATAAAATGGGGCAACTCTTTCAGACCCCATTGTTCTGGATATCTTATATTTTTCTTATATCCTTCATGGGCCACTCTTATAACAACTCTCTGTCAGCTTCGATGAGCAACTTTTCTCCAGTTGAGCGCAAAAACTTCCTTAACTTTGGTCTAGATGTGTTGTTCTCTTTGCGAACCATAAGGGTTGATTGGCATCTAATGAGAGGAGCAGCCCGGCTATAGGATTTTGAGGTACATGTATTCCATTTTGTTGCCGAGGAATTATTTTCGACCGTGGAGGATTTTTTGGCCATTCTGGAGATTTCGGGCTGAGAAGAGGTCATAGTTTCCACACCTTTCTCAAGTCCTAGGGATAGGTTGATGCAGCTCTGTGGTTATTCTAGGCATGAGGCTTCTCTCATTACCCACAACGGATTTCTCGACGTGGCTCGGATCGTGGACCGCTTCGGGCCTCGGGGATCTCTTGGAGACTTCTCTTTTCAACTTTAGTGCCGGCATGCTCTTTGCATCTATCTTCTGGCTTGCTTCCTCTTGGGACCCTCGAACGAGAGGGCTAGCTCTTCCTTGGTAGATGTGGCTCATCAGATTCACGAGGGCCGAGACCCTGTCCCGTTAGTTCTTACTAAGACACTACTTAGGCTTGATGCAGTCCACACTGGGGGTGCCCCTTATTTTGCTGGTAGTGCTCTCCTACTGTAGGTAGTCTCTCAACTCTCCTTTTTCTTTGTTTCTCTCAGGTTTGGCAGATAGAGAAGGTGAATTTGCTGGAGAATCCCATGTTTGATAGTTATAGCATGAAATCCTTCACTCTTCGTCAGGTTTATCACATGTGCTCAATCGAGGCTGCTTGGTAATATTACCTGAGTTCTCTGACCGGGGAGGACATCTCCTGGTTATGCCCCTAGTTAAAGATATCTTCCATGACTATTGCGACTATGAGCCACTCGGGGGTCCTATTGGTCAGCTTAAAGCTAGCCACCTTCTATCATCCTTATTGCATTCTCTATTAGTTCGTGCATACTCAGATCTGCCTCAAGACTATTGTGAGCCATCTGTACAATTCTCCTCACCGAGCCCCTTTCCTGGGTCAGTACTAGCGGACTTGGTTTTCTCGACTGAGGATATTGATTGGCAGAATTTTGAAAGCGGGTTATCTACGAGTTATAAGGCTTGGTTGCAAGCAGAGATAGAGTGCAGGATAGGATAGGAAGGAGATGCAAGAGAAGGAGGTCTTAACTTTGCTTTGCTGTACCTCAATATTTTTCTTGTTTTCCTTTTTAACTTCTTAGGATGAGGACTTGCGAGCCTCTCTTGCTTTTGAAAACTGTATTGGTAAAACTCATTAATAAAAGTTTCACCATTTCTAGTTTATGGTGACTTTTTAGATTTTTGTTCTTACAACATAATCATTTTATTAGAAAAACTTAAAACAACTTTTTGCATTGATCCTGCTACTTGAAACATGGTTACAAAAAGGGGAACTTCAACTTTAGAGGTTTGGGATGAAGTTCTGGCAGAAGCTACCCACGTATCCCGAAGAAAGAGAATCAGGCCATAACGTAATTCGAGGCTCAAGTTACACTTGAGTGTTGATGCTCTCCTTTTGTGAGCTTTTCCCTTGGGGGTACAACCTTTTTAGCTAGTTCAAGTTAATGGGTGTAGAGAAAGCATTTTCTTTCAAATCCATACGGATGGCAGCGACTCCTGACATTAAGGTCTTGATGAGATAGGGTCTGGCCCAATTAGGTTTGAACTTGCCCCTTGGATCAAAGATTGGAGCTCTAATCTCTTTGAGGACTAAGTCACCTTCCTTCAAGTTCTGAGACTCAACCTTCTTGTTAAATGCCTGAGCTATCCTTCTCTGATTTCCTTGAACATCAAACAAGGCTCTAAGTCTCCTTCTATCAAATAGGAGCAACTCTTTAAACTTGTCCTTCTGCCATTCTGACTCGGGGATATTACTTTTAGCCATTACCCTTAGAGATGGGATCTCCAATTCTATAAGTAGAACTACTTCCATTCCATAGAACAAGGCATAGGATGTTGCCCCAGTAACAGTTTTAATCGATGTTCGGTATGCCCAAAGCGCAAATGGCAACCTTTCTGGCCAATCCTTTCTTCCCTCTATCATTTTTTGTAAGATTTTCTTCACATTCTTATTTGCAGCTTCCACAGCTCCATTGGTTTGCGGTTTGTACGATGAAGACTTATGGCTGACTATTTGATACTCTTCCAAGAGGTCTAGAACTTCTCCTTGAAAGTGGGAACCGCTGTCAAAAATTATCTCATGTGGAACTCTGTACCTACAAATGAGATTTTTCATAATGAACCTGGCTACTTGGGAAGCTTTCAGAGCTGAGTAAGAAGTAGCCTCAACCCACTTTATGAAGTAATCAATCGCTACGAGAATAAACTTATTCCCATTTGTTGCCTTGAGTGTAGCTTTCCCTATTACGCTAATTCCACAAACTGAGAGTGGCCAAGGTGAGGTCATGTTATAAAGCTGAGATGGTGGTACATGCATGAAGTTTACGTGGATTTAGCATTTTTAACATCTCCGGACGAACTGGTGGTAGTCTGTTTCTATCGTCATCTAGAAATACCCTTGGCATAGAATCTTCTTAGCCAGCATCATCCCGCTCATGTGAGGTTTGCAGACTCCTCTATGAGTTTCTCTCATCTCCTCGCGTCCCTCTTCTGTGTCGACATAAAACTTATTGACTCCCAGATATCACCTTTTGTACGGTCTTCCTCCGCATATTACAAACTATGCGGCGAGTCTCCTGATAGCTCTTTGATCCTTTTACTAGTTCGGCTCGGATATTCTCCCTTCTCGATGAAATTCCAAATGTCGTGATACCATGGTCGCCCATCATTGGCTTCTTGGGTAACGGTGATGTTCCTGATCGCAAGTGCATCATTTTGTTGAATCTCCAAAGGCCTCATCCTTACCCAGGTGGTTTATCTATCATTAACGCCAGAGTGACCAAGGCGTTAGCGAACTTGTTCTGCAGTCTCTGAACATGGGTGAACACCACGCTTTCAAAGCAAGGAATCATTGTCTCAAGCTCTTAGTGATACTGAACCAGTCTTTCTTCTTTAACTTTCCATTCTTCTTATGCCTGAGATACAATCAAAGCTAAGTCTCTTATAACCTCTAACTTTCTTGCCCCTAGTTCCAAGGCAACTTTCAACCTGGTAAAGTAAGCTTCGTACTCGACCTGATTGTTAGTGACCTCAAAACTCAACTTAAAAGTCAAAGAGATATGGGAGTCACCGGGGGTGATGAGGAGTATTCCTATTTCGTATCCGTATTGGTTCAAGGCACCATCGAAATAAAGGGTCCACAGGTCCTTCTTAATCTCTAGTACTTGCTCATCGGGAAACTCAAACTCGAGCTCTTTTCTCCGTTGATAGGGTGGTTGGTGAAAAACTCCCCAATGGCTCTCCCTTTAACTGACTTCCTTGTGACATACTGCAAGTCAAATTTAGCCAGCATAAGCAACCAATGAGTCAACTTTCCTGTTAGTGCTGGGATTTTGAAAAGGTATTTGAGCGGGTCCATCCTTGAGATTAGAACAACTCGATATGCTAGCATGTAATGACGTAACTTCCTGGATGCACAGACTAGTGCCTAGTATGTCTTATCCAAAGCCGTATACTGTCGTTCGCATTCGGTCATCTTCTTCCTCAAGTAATAGGTAGCTCTTTCTACATTGGCTTCATCTTCCTGAGCAAGCATACTCCCCATTGCTGAGTCAGTCACTGATAGGTATAGTATTAGAGGATTACCAGGCTCTAGTGGCAACAAAACTAGAGAACTTTGTAGATAGTTCTGTATGGCATCAAAAGCATCTGGGCATTGCAAATCCCACTGAAACTTGGGTCTTTTCTTTAAAAGCCAGAATAGAGGTTCACAGGTAGTGGTCAGTTTGGAAATAAATCGACTGATGATCTAAATTTTTCCTAAGAAACTCCTTACATCCTTCTTGGTTCTTGGAGAAGGCATTTTGAGGATGGCTTTGATCTTTGGCAAGTCTACCTCTATGCCTCGTTGTGTGATCATGAATCCAAGCATCTTCCCTACTGTAACTCCAAAGGCACATTTCTGTGGGTTCAAGCGCATTCTGTACTTTTTGATTCGCTCAAAGAACTTTCTCAGTGCGACGTGCCCTGCTCGAGTTTTGGACTTCACGATCATGCTATCAACATATACTTTCACTTCCTTGTGTATTATGTCGTGCAATAACATGGTCGCTGCCCTTTAATAAGTTTCTCCCCTTGTTCTTTAGTCCGAACGGTATGATCCTATAACAATAGGTGCCCCAAGGTGTTGTGAAGGTAGTCTTCTCTTGGTCTTCTAGTGCCATCAAAATCATATTGTACCGTGAAAAACCATCCATAAAGGTAAGAGCGCATTATTGGCGATGTTGTCTACCAATACGTCTATGTAGGGAAGAAGAAAGTCATCATTGAAACTGGCCCTATTGAGATCTCTGAAGTCAAAACATACTCAGATCTTTCCATCTTTCTTTGGTACTAGGACTATGTTGGCAACCCACTTCAGATACTCCGTAACCAGGAGAGATTCGACATCTATGTGATGTCCCGTCCTCCGGTCACGTCGGGACATACATAAGTATAGAGAAGAGGAATATTCTAATCATTCATTCATGTTTAGATATCATAAATATTATATCATTATGAGTTTTGAACTGTTCATAAGTACATAGAAATTACAGTTTTACCAGAAAATTTAACAAAAAATACAATACGCCCGTGAAAATTGAACAAAAAGAACAAAAGGTAAAAACTCAATTCCTCAGCTAGCCTTGTCGGGATCCACTAGCTCCTGCCACTCACTCTATTCTTCAATTCTGTCTTCTTCTTCAGGGGTGACTTTCTCAAAGAACTCATCACACTCACCTATGGCACGAATGCCATTGGCCAAAGCCCATAACCAAATTTTTTAAACCGTCTAACAAACTCACAACAAAATATCCTACAAGACATATCATATAATATGCAATACAATTTTAAGGGCAAATAGACAGACAATTTAGTGTTTTCAACAAGGTAAACATATGTAAGAACAATTGTGCAAGTGCGTGATGAAGATGAATGCAATGCAGTTGCCCGACCCAATTATAAATCAACCAATCAAATTTTTGAGTAACATCTTTGCACTCTCGTATGTTAAGCTCCCGTACACCAACGTTCTCGATCACGATGGCGTATAGCGGACGTTTGGCTCAAGACGTGGCACAGCTCAGGATATAACATGGCTCAGGACATATATAACCCAAGGTTGATCATATCCAACACGATACTCTGAATGGCACCATTACAGTCTCGTATATTAAGTCCTCGTTCATCAGCGTTCCCGATCATAGTCGTGTATAGCGACTATTCAACTCAAGACGTGATACGGCTCAGTACGTAACACGGCTCAGGACATACATGGCCCAAAGTCTACATATCAATATAATAACCCGAATGGTACCACTAGGTTCTCGTACGTTAGGTTCCCGTTCATTAGTGTTCCCGATCAAAACGACGTATAGCGATTGTTTGGCAAATGATGTGATACGGCTCAGGACGTAACACGGCTCAAAACGTACATGGCCCATTGTCAACACCACTTCTATAACCTAACCATAATTCGAGGAGCGACGAAAACTAAATTCCCATAAATAAGACTGAGGTACAAAATAGCCAAAAATCAATGTACAGGGTGCAACTCACAAGATGCCCCAACTGCAAATAACCCAAGATGAAAGTGTGACAATGCTCGGGGTGTGTGATATGCTTCTCGTGTACAATTAATCATAGCATAGTATATAAACATGATATGCCATAGGGTACAACTCGCTAATGCAGAAAGTACAAGCATGCGAAGCATAACTATAATTTATGCGACATAGAATCGAACTATTGGCATGAGTTCACTTCATCAAAATTATCTTTTTTGTATACCAATTACTCACAAAGTTCATATAAAGTTCACACACTCAAGTTCCATAAGGTGACATGCTACTCAAGTACTTAGCAAATTTTAAGTAAGTATTTAATTGTCAATTTTAAAATTACAGTAGTGTTTTGAGGTACCTAAGCATGAATTTAATTTCTAATTTTTGAACGCCAATTAGATAAAAATATTTCCTACATCTTTCATGTTTAGCACTAAGGTTAAATCCTCGGGAAAAAAGGTCATTTGATTTAATTAAGGAAAAATCATTCAACACTTTACAGAGAAAAGTGCAGAATTTAGGCCTCTGTTGGCCACGGTTTTGGGGCACCAATTCAAGGGCAATGGGTCTGATATTTGAGGAGGTTTTAGCTTAAGGTGTCCCCTACAAGTTTCATGTTTTGTGCTAGGAAAAGTTGTTTAGAAAACGTTTGTGATTTTGGTCAATTTATAAAAAGGGTTCAGTTAGCCTAAAAAGGGTCTGCAGATTGGGCTTTCAAAAATGTGTGACAGAGAGGTCTGTCAGTCACTAAATCTCAACAGTAACTTAGAGAAGTGTTTTGACCTATCAAGACCTCGTACTTTTGGCTCTTTTTTGGTGGAGTGCAAGATAAATATGTTCTCTACGAGTTTTATGTTTTGACCTAAGCTCGGTTCTCACTCTAACTTAGGGTTTTTAGGTCTATAACTCAGAGTGGTTAAGATCTGACACTCTTTGAAAAAAATGACATATCTGGAGTTTTACCCAACAAAATCACTTCAAACCAATTTTTTATGAAAGAGAACTCAAAAATCTAGGTTTGAACACAAAGATCATTTTTCTACAATTAGTTATGATATTTTAAAGTTCGTGGCAGAAAGTATGTAACCCTAAAAAAAGAAGTTACTTAGGCTTTTAATAGCTTAGCTCATGCGGTGCCCATTTTTGATGTGTTTTCTTCACATGCATGTCATAAACTCATATAAACCAAAACTCCATAACATATTTAAGTCATAAAACTTAAAAATATACACATGCAAGCACATGCAAAGTTTGTCCATACACAAATAGCCCATAAACTACTCCTACGACGCCTTTTTAAGTTATTCTTTATTTCTTTTTCTTAGGGTTGATTATAGAGATGGATTTAGCGTTATTTTATGAGAGAATATCAGAAGGTTCTAGGGAATTTACTTACCTTATTTAAAGACCTAAGTGTGGAGGATGGCTAGAGAACTTGGCTTTGGTGTCTCCTTGGTCTCCAAAGACCTTCCTCCTTGAACCCTCCTTCCTTCTTCCTCTTTTTCTCTCCAAGACTTAAAGAATACCTAAAGAATACTTAAGGGAACATTAATTTGGTCCTTCCCTCTCTATATCAACAAAAATGAGGAGGAGAAAGGGTAGTGTTTGGCTTGCTTATATAGAAAACTAAGGTAGTGGGAGTAATTATTAATGTGTAAGTAAATTTTTAATTTTTCTTAATTTTCATTGGTTGCATGGGAGGTGGAGTCCTTTTTAAGAGATTTTTAATCTGAAGTTTTAGAAATATCAGATGGGATTTCATCCAAGGGGTTGTTTGGTTGATTTTTGTGCTCAATTTTTGTTTCATGTGCTTATTTGGTAGTATTTTAGCACTATATTGTCCAAGAAAGTATTTTTAAAATTAATTTGATGTATCTTTTTTGTTTTCTAACTTACTAAAATAAATAATTTTAGTGTTGTTATTATTATCATAGTTTATAAAAATGTTGGCAACAATCAATTGTTTAAATGTAGACAATTAAGCTACTTTAAGTTATATTGACTAGATGTGACTTTTTAACTTATTTAAGTGTGTAAAAAATTTAATAATAATTTGTTTGCCTTTATTGGTCTATAATATTATATTAGTATGTATATTACTTATATAAAAAAAATTTTAGGTCATAATAATATTTAATTTATACAATTTTTTCTCATTTTTAAGCTTAAAAAGGTAAAAAAATCACTTTTTGGGCACAAACTCCAATGTGGCCGGCCACTAAGGGAATTTTTGTTATTTTTTGATGTTGTTTTATCTTTTGTTACTTAATTAATTATATTTAAATATTTGATTTAGGGTGTCCATATGTCAAATTTTGGATTTTTAAGACTTTTTGATATACTAGAGACAAAATGGTCATTTTACCCTAATTGTGAGAATTTTTTATTTTTAATCTTATATTTCATATTATTTACTTAATTTAGGATTTTAGGAGTCTTTTATGAGTATTAGGGCTTTACCTTTGAATATCTGGTCTTTCTAGGGTTTTCGGGTTGAATTAGGGTTTCGGGTTGAGTTAGGGTTTCCATCCTTCTAGCGACCTAAGATCTTATCAGCTAACCGTCGCTAATGCTAGGGTTTGGGTTGGATCGCTATACTGGTCATTATAAATCGGGTTGTTACAACTAGGGTCTGTACTGGAGTGTTACAGTCTATTTGCTTGGTAACTTCTTCTTTAATCTTGAGTGCCCAATCTGGCCTGATCTTTTTGAGATTCTGCTTGACAGGTTTAGCACCGAGAAAAAGGGGAATTTGGTGTTGAATGATGTCAAGGTCTATTTCGGGCATATCTTCGTAGGACCACGCAAAAATATCTTTAAATTTCTTTATTAAAAAGATTAGTTGTTCACGTTCTTCTAAAGACAACGTGGAACTAACCTGAACCATTTGTAGATCTTTTTCATTATTAAGATTTATTAGGCTAGTTTCTTTAATTATAGGTTTAGCTCGCATGTTTTCTTCCTTTTCGATTAAAAATTTTAATTCTTGGGGGATATCCTCCTCAAATTCATTAAAATCTTCGGAATCAAAACAAAATATTTAAGACACAGCAAAGTAAACTAAATCTAGTTTCATTTCATTAATATCAAGAGGGGTTACAACCTACGACTCAAGACAAAAAGGGCCTCAGGATGTTAACAGACGCATTCCCGATGGACTCGTTGTTACAAACATTGTTCACAGACTTGGTGAAGACAAGTTCAACCAACTCGGACTCCAACTCACTTATAACATCATGCATAAGAAAAGACTCAAAAAAACTTACTCTTTTTCATTTTAGCAGCATCCATGATCAGTGAGGTGTGATCCGCAGGTTCGTCAGCTTCCATCATTAGCATGTCCTCGTCTTCATCATTGCCTATACGCACCCGGACCATCTCTTCATCAAATAAAGAACTTAAATCTCCTTCCTCCCAATGAACCAGTCAGTCTGTTGGTACTTTCTCGGTGAATCCTATCTGCTATATTTCTGTCCTTCCATTATCATTGAACAACTAATGGCCGAAAAAGATCTCCATTCCTGGCAGCTTTTGTTTAGTCTCCTCACCTATCCACGGTTCAGGAAATCCACAATAAGGGAAATCATCCCCTTCCTTGACAAAGCAGCTATTCAGCGTCAGCCCGTATTTCCCTATCTTTACTTTTTCCACCTTTGACCCGTATCCTAGTTCATGCCCATGGCGATTGAGGTGTGCGAGGATTGGATCTGAAATCCCTTGCAGGTGCTTACCTAGTCCCATTCTTAAAAATAGGACATTGCCTTCATCATTGCTACAACCCTTGAGTTCACATAGTTTCCCTCTTCGTTCATCAGAACTTGGATGACTTTAGTATCATCAAAATCAAACCCATTTAGAAGGAGGTCTTCTTCTCCCTGCTGAATCTCGAGTTGCGCGGTAGTGTCATTGATCGGGGTCGACAAGCTAAATTCGCCCAAAATAGTGACGGTCACCCCTTCCTTGATTAGCTTCACCTTTTGGTGCAGGGTCGATGGAACTGCACTAACCATCGGGTCATGTAACCACGGTCTCCCCAACAGGAGATTAAATGAGGTTGGCACATCGAGAACATGAAATTCTACCTCACTTTCCAATGTCCCTACTATCACAGTGAAGGTTACCAATCCCAACACATTTCTTCTTGTGTTATCGTATGCACGTACTCCTTGTGCGCTCGATTTGAAGTCTTGCATCTTTAGTCCCAAACAGTAAGCAGTGGACATGCATTTAGAGCTGAGCCGTTGTCAACCAAAACGACTAGCACCCATTTTCCCTAACACTGGACGGTTAAGTGCAACAATTTGTTATGAGATGGTCCCTGATTGGGAAAGTCCTTGTCACTAAAAGTGATAACATTAGTCTGCTTCTTAGGCATAAGTATTCTGACCAGCTGATCAGGAGATACATCAATCGGGATGTCAACACTGTTCAAATCCTTTAAGATGGCCTGTCGGTGCTTATGGGACGCCACAAGTAACCCTCAGAAGCTCACATTAGCTTGCGTTTTCTTAAGCTGCTTCAAGGCTACGTCTTCTTCTTCATTGGTCTTTTTCTCTATTTGCTTTTTTGGTTCTTCCATGCTCCTACTTAGTTGCCCCCTCTCTAGCTATGCAAGCTTAAAATGTCTCCCGCTCTTTGTCAGATGTTCTATCTATTTTTTGGGCTGCTATAGTCCTTCAAATTGGTTAACCACTTCTCGAATCTCAACCGCCAAACAACCTTTCTCTCAGAAGGTCCAAAAATTATATGTACTAGCTTTCTCTCCATTGTCTCCTTCATCTCCCTAGAAATCTTCCTCAATTTCCATTACGTTTTGCGAAAATCAATCAAACTCTTCATCGATTTTAGCCTCTAGCTGAAAGAGTTGTGACAGTGATACTTCATCAAACGGGTCTTTGTAATCGTATGGTGGGGGGCCCAAGGCTCCCACAAGACTCCATGGTCACGCATTTCTTCAACTATCAGGTGCCATTCCACCACATCCTATCCTTCATCGTATTTTATGTCCATGAATTCCTACTCTATCTCTTCTAACTCCCACATGTCGTTCTTTTCTTTGTAATCTCATTCGAGAGAATATAAGATCAGTCCCTCGGGTAGAGGTCTTTTGGGCTTCGGCTCATGGGGAGGAACAATGTATACGAAAGGATCAAATACAGGACTTGTAGTTCCTAACAAATTCACTTGGGGTGCATTTCCCTCTTTCTCTTTCTGCTCTTTCTTCTTTTCGACTTTCGTACCGACTAGTGGATCATTTTCCTGCTTACTCTCACTGTCGACGTCCTTCCCCTTCGAAGATTCTCTTACTTCTGATACTATTTTTCCTATTTCTTCTGTTCCAAAACTCGGGTTGGCTTTCGCATACCAAGATGCCACTCGGTACCAGGCGGTATCTTCGCTTGGGACGGTCGGGACATGCCATTTGATGTCGAATCCTGCTTCTTTCAAATCATCTAATGCCTCAGGGTGAGCCAGATCTTCCCACAGTTGTCTTATTTCTTCGTCTTCCTCATCATTACCATTGACAAGGGACGAAACTTCCTCTTCATGGATGATAAAGATCAAGCAATTATTAAAATCATCATCTATCAAATCCTGAATAAGGTCATCGAGCAGTAGTACTTCTGAACCGGATGGCAGAACTGTAATTAGCTTTGCTTCTGTTACGAAGACTATAAATTTCATGGAATCAAGTCCTTCCAACTCTTTCTCAATGGCATTCACATTTTGTTGGTTTGCATGGTTCAGCAGAGGGTTGGTGGTAACATTCGGTTTCTGAGCGACAGTCAGTGGAGAAATCACCTTGTTGTCTACCAAGTCCAGAATCTTATGCCGGAGCCTCAAGCAATTGTTTGTTAAGTTACCGTGCCCCTGGTGGAAGGCGTAGTACTGGGATGGGTTATATCGGGTGATAAAGGGTTTGGAGGCGGGGTCGGCTCCAAAGGCTTTAAGAGATCTCTTTTAATCAGACCGCTTAGGATGGATGTTAAAGGCACAGTGAGTTGGGTGAAGGTTCTCTTTTGGTTTCGGGATTGATTTTAGGTAGCTTGCTGGACAGATGAGCTAGCTTGATTCAGGTTGGGATTCAGCTGTTAGGGTTGTATACTAAAAATCATATATTATATTTGGTTTTAGTATTTAATTTTATTATTTTAATAAAATTATTTTTTTATTTTATAAGATTCTTGATGAGCAATATATGCAATATCATTAAATGTTGTGCATGGATGTCCTTTATTCTGTATAGTATTTAATTTGGTGTGTAGAGTACGGCTTGCATACAGAAGACCAGATTATAGGTTCTTACAGAATATAAGTTTGTTATTCACAGTTTAGATGGAATTGGACAAACCATCAGTACGACTGTAGTACAAAATTTTAGTAGGCCTATCGTAGTTACGATAAATAGATAATAGTGTTGTCTATTGTTCCGACTTGGTGTGCTAGTACACTTTATGTGTATTGAACAGACCACATTGGGTTAATTAATTTTATATTAACTATATAAAATAATTCACATCCCAAGGTTATTATGAGTGTTTATGTTTTTAATTCTGAAATAATTATTATTTGTATATATTTAATATTCGTTATTTTGATTCATTAGAGGGTGCGATCTTTTACGGGTTAATAGTCCTGGTAAGTTGGATAGCGGTATTAATTATATGGTGAATATTAATTATTGACAGAATTCACGTTCCGATTGTTCGGGATTGACGGTACCCTCTTAAGGAAGCTTATAAGTTTTGACCAGGTCAAATCCTACAGGTGAATTTGATTATTCGACAGTCAAATAAGTTAAGCGAAATGACTTAAGAAATTTAAAGATACTGATTAAATTAAATTATTAGTAATTAAATTTAATTAGTGGGTATCAAGAATCTTAACGTGGGGAGTTGAGTTAAGTATTTAATAACAGGAACTCAATGCAAATTGGTCTTGAGATTATGATTAAGAGTGCAGTTACAGTTTTTTAGTGGCATAAACTGTAATTTAGTATTTTATGAAAATTACAAAAATCGCTATAAGATTTTCATAATTACAGAAACTGCTGAGAGGTTTTCATATTTGCAGAAACTGCTAGATAGGTATCTGGGTTACACTAGAAGTCTATCTCATAATTACTCCACAGGTCCCTGCTGTAGCCCTATAAATATGCAGGTAGACTTAACCAAATTCATAAGTTGTCTTCCAAAACTAAGGTTGTCCAGGTTCTACCGGTACCAGTTCTCAAAGGATCGTAACCCACACTACGTTCAGAAACCGTATTAGGAATATAGTAGAAGGTCTGACCGGAGTTTTAACTTAGGAAATCAAAATTCGTAGTTGAAGAATTGACCAAAAGGTATTTATCTGAATTAACTGTTGTGGTACGGGTTTTTATTTTGATTATTCGATATCAAAACATATTTATCTGGAGCTTGTTTCGGCGATTGCCCGTCTAGTTTTATTTTTTCAAAAAATCGTTTACAAATCAATGATCTTGACAATTTGTCTCTAACAATTAGTATCAGAGCCGTTTTAATTTTGTTTACGGTTAATCGAGGGGTCGGATAGTTTTAGAACTGTGCTAACTTTATTTTATAGGCATTCTAATCCCGATTTTATAATCATTATTTTATTCATATTTGATTGAATGGTTCAATAATGATTATTATGTATTTTTTAATCACGAAGGTTGATCGTGATAGTTTAAAAAATTTTAGTTCGAATATGAGCCTTTGGGACATAAGTTTTCGATGTAAAAACTTTTATTATTATTTTTAGATATTTTATAATTTAAGAACAGGTTTGAATATCTAAGAATATGAAGAACAGGTGGCGGCATAACCGACGGCACTAACGGTGGTTTCAAATTTTTTAGGTCACGGATTGCGATGGTTTTTCAACGGTTTTGAAATATATTTTTTTAGTAAGTTTTCTACATATTTTGTGCATTAAAAATAGCAACAAACCATGTCTAAAACCAAGAAAAATTGGTAAAAAAAAATAGCACCGGCGGCGGCAATTCGAGGCTATTTTTTAATATTTTTTGCAATGTTTTTGGGACTGATTTTGAGTAATTTTTTAGGCATAAAATAGCAATAAACAGTGTCAAAAAAAAACAATCCAAAACAATGAAAAAATCAAAGGCAAAACTGTTGCACAACAGGCGGCAACAGGCGGTGGTTTGTGACGGTGACACCGAGGTTGTTCTTGGTTGTGTTCGAGCTTTTTCAGGACTATTTTCAAGGTGTTCTTCAAGACGACATGTTGCTGGATATCAGTACTAAAAATAGGAGAAAACAGAAACCAAAATGACCACGAGAAAAGCCAAAACAAGCAGCGGGGTAGAAAACACAGGGTCGAGAACGGAGCTCAAACGAGAACGGAGCTACATTTTAGAAAACATTGCTCGATATCAGTACAAAACAAATAGTATTCTTCATAAGCTACATTTTAGAAAACACAGGGTCGAGAACGGAGCTCAAACGAGACGACAAAAGCCACCTGAAGTGGCGGTATGTAGCAGCGCCGGCGGCGCCAATGGTTCAATGGTGGTGGCTTGTATTCAAGGCTGTTTTGGCTGGTGTTTTCTAATGTTTTCAAGACTTGGGAGTGTTATATTTGTATAACACTGCATATCAAGGAATCTTGATACAACTTGAATGCCGGTAGCTAATTTAGAAAAGAATTGAAAGATTACTAGTTAATCTTTGAACAGGAGATTGAAACTCAAAAGAGTTTCTATATGATCCTAAAATCGGGATATATACATATCATGCATTTATATTCGTTTAAACTGCGTGAATGATACATATCTGTTTCATTTATTCTTGTTAATTTAATTATTTCATAAAATTCGGTTTTAATTAAAATTTTGTAAAGGAAAATAAAATAAAATTTTTTTAATTAATTGTTTTTAATTAAATAAAAATTTTTAGATATTTTATTTTTTACAAAATAACACGTTTAAGATTATTTTTTAAAACATCGGATATATTAGAAAAACGAAAAAATTAATTTCAAATCTTGGATTAATTAAATAGAAAAATATTTAATCTTAATAAATTATTTTTTTCGAAAAATGTGTAACGTAAAATAAAATATTTGAATGCATTTAATCACTACCTTAGCTTAATGCAGAGGAAAAACTGTGCATTTATTGGTGATTTTATTTGTTGCACATTAAAATACGAAAAGATAATTTGGCAGACCATAATCTTTTGGATCGTGTACACAAAAAGATATTTTGAAATTTTTCAGATCATGTAGTTTTCAAAATTAATAAATTTATTTTAATTAAACGGATTTTTATAACCATAAAAATTCTTTTAAAAACTAAGTGAGAGAGAGAATTTATTCACAGATAAATTCTGCAGTCTCCATCACCAGTTTGTAGGCGATGTAATTTTTTCTGCGTGTTGACAGTATGGCCTTCCTCCTCATCAGACAGGATTAATTGCGGTATAGCCAATACGAATCTCCTCTATGGATAATTCTGGATTATTGTTAGTGTGGATCACTTCTCCATCTGAAAGATTCATTACGAAGTGATTAATTTGAAATTAGATGGTGGTTAACACTTAGCTGTAAATAATAGTATCATCTTCATCTAAGTCATTGCTATTATTTATTGGATTAAAGTTATGTCAGTTATTTAATTTTACTTGGCATGGTTTGTTGTCTAGATAGTAAAATTAATAACAATTGGTATGTCTAGACAAACGATAGATAGTAGACGCCCTCTCATTGAGGCATACTATTCACAAGGTCTCATGCTGCTGGCAATTTTTTTTTAACATAGAAATGAGAATCAAATTTAAAATAAATTCAAAATTTTGCTCTTAATAATTGACAGTTATTTTAATTATGTGATTCTTATGATTAAAATGGCTTTTAATCCACTCACGACCATACTCAAAGAAAACAAACTAACAAAACCAAACTATGTAGACTAAAAAAGAAATTTGAACATTGTCTTAACTGCTGAGAACTATAAATTTGTATTGTCTAATATTTGTCCACAATACCTGATGGGGGGATCGAACAGGAAATTCGGGCCCATCAGAAGTGGCAAAAAGCTGATCAGATGGCTCACTGTTACATTTTGGCTTCCATATCAAATATATTACAGTATCAGCATCAGTTTATGCCCAGTGCCTATGACATGATTATAAATCTCAAAAAAATATTTGGGGATCAAAATGGTGCTGCTAAGCAGGTGGCCATGAAGTCTCTTATGAATACAAGCATAGTTGAAGGCACCCCAGTTAGGGATTATGTTCTGAAGATGATCAGTCTTCTGAATGAACTGGAGATCCTAGGAGTTGAGATTAACGGAGAAATCCAGGTCGATATCATACTCCAGTCACTGCCTGATAGCTTTAAGCGGTTCTGCCTAAATTATTCCATGAATAAGCTCAGCTTTTTATTGACTGAACTTTTTAAAAAACTTCAAGCAACCGAGGGTGTTCTTGTTGGCAGCAATACTATCAAGATCATTATTTTTGTAAAACAATTTTTGATAAAGAATTAATTGGACGGGCAAACGCCGAAACGGGCTCCAGATAAAAATTTTGACGTCAAACAATCAAAAGAAAACCCGTGCAACCAAAGTTAATTTAGATGAATACCTCTTGTCGATCTAATCTTCAACTATGACTTGATTCCGAATTGAAGTTTCGGTCAGATCTTCTACTGTATTCCCTTACGCAATCCTCGTACGTAGTATGGGCAACGATCCTCCGAGAACTCGTACCGGCAGAACACCGATATCTTTCGTCTTGAAAGACAAAATATGATATCTATGATATATTAACTATCAATCTCCAACTGGTTTAGTCTACCCGCGTATATATAGAGGTATAGCAGGGATCTAGGGAGTAATTATGAGTTAGACTTCCAGTGGAACACAGACACCTACTAGAGGTTTTTGCAATTATGAAAAGCCATGCAACGATTTCTGCAATTTTCATAAAATATTAAATTACAGTTCACACCACTAAATAACTATAATTGCACTCTGACCCATAATCTTAAGAGCTTCTTGTATTGAGCTCCTATTATTAAATTCTTACCATTTCTCCCCACATTAAGATTCTCGATACCCACCCATTAAATTTAATTACTGACAATTTAATTTAATCAGTATCTTGATATTCCTTAAACCCTTCCGCTTAACTTATTTGACCGCCGGATAATTAAATCCACCTGTAGGGTTTGGCCCGGTCAAAACTTATAAGCATCCTTAAAGGGGTATCGTCAATCCCGATCAATCGGGACGTAGATTCTGTCAATAATTAATATTTGCCATATAAATAATATCGCTATCCAACTCACCACGAATATAAACCCATATAAGATCGCACCCTCTAATAAATCAAAACAATGAATATTAAATATATACAAATCAATAATTATTTCAGGATTTAGAGAATAAACACTATTCATAATAATCTTGGGGTGTGAATTAATTTATATAGTCAGTAATCGGTACTAAATTAATTACCCCAAATGTTCCGTTCAATAAACACAAAGTGTACTGGCACGGAGAGTCAGAACAATAAACGGCGCTATTATCTGTTCCCCGTAATCAAAACAGGCCTACTAAAACTCTGTGCCACAGTCGTACCGATGGTATGTCCATTTCCATCTAAACTGTGAACATAAAACTTATGTTCTGCAAAAACCTAAAATTTGATCTTCTGTATGTAAGCCGTACTCTACATGCGCTGTACATGACTATCAAAAGTCTTAGCCAATAAGCTCTTTGTAAAGGATCTACAAGGTGGTCTCCTGATACAAGCTCTATGTCTTACTGAAAATCTGAGTCTGTATACCCCAAAGGTACTAGACTGTCTGCCTGGTAAATCAACATATAATTCTTAGTCCTTTTTAGGTACTTGATTATATTATTTATCGCAGTCCAATGCTCCTGTCCTACGTTAGACTGATATCTACTAACCATGCCAATGATAAAGCAGATGTCGGGTCTAGTGCAAAGCATAGCATACATGAGGCTTCCTACTGCCGAAACATAAAGAACCGCCTTCATCCTCTCTATCACATCAAGTGTCTTACGACACTGATTCTTGGAATCATGCATGGTAAAATGAGCAAGGATATCATCGATATACTTTGCTTGTGATAAGCCCAACATCCTTTGTTTCTGATCTCGCATAAGCTTGATCCCTATTATGTGACTGGCTTCTCCTAAGTCCTTCATATCGAACTGCCCAGATAACCATACTTTAATCGTAGATAATTCTCCCACATCATCTCCGGTGAGCAAGATATCATCTACATAAAGTACTAGAAAGATCACCACACTTCCGTGACGCTTCTTGTACACACTAGACTCATCCGGACTCTGATCAAAATCATAAGAGTTTATAACTTGATCAAACCGAGTGTTCCAAGACCTCGACACTTGCTTAAGTCCATAAATGGATCTCTTAAACTTACTCAACATGTGTTCCTGGTCCTTTGCAATGAATCTATCTGGTTGTATCATATAGATACACTCGTCAAGACTTCCATTAAAGAAAGCTGTCTCGACGTCCATTTGCCATATTTCGTAATTGAAATATGCGACAATGGATAAAAGAATCCAAGTAGACTTAAACATGACTACCGGCGAAAAGGTTTTCTCATAGTCGATCCCTTCTTTCTGAGTAAATCCTTTAGCAACAAGCCTAGCTTTGAAGATTTCAACCTTCTCGTCTACTCCTCTCTTCCTCTTGTAGATCCACTTACATCCAATGGGTTTTATCCCTTCGGGTGGTTCAACAAGTTTCCAGACCTGATTGGAATACGTAGATTCCATCTCTAAATTCATAGCCCTTTGTCAAAGATCTGTATCTTTGTCTTTTAGTGCTTCATTGTAGTTACAAGGCTCGGTATCTAGTTCAACCGGGATCTTATCAAACGACTCTCCCAAGAATATATACCGATTAGGTTGATAACAACCCTCCCACTACGACGAGGCACTACATGTGTCTGTGTACTAGCAGTAACAGGCTGTGCAAAATCTGAACCCTGTGCATCAACACCCTATTCTTGATTTGCACCCGTCCCGATAATCCTCCCACAACAACTAGGTAATTTAATATCAGTAACTTGTGGTTTGTCTTCCGTTCTACTGGTATTTCCTCTCAGTTCTTCCAGAACAAATTTACTATTGGGCTTGTGATCCATAATATAATTCTCTTCTAAGAATCGGGCATTCGTGCTAACAATGACCTTCTGATCCTTAGGATTATAAAATAGACCACCATTCGTTTCCTTGGGATACCCCAAAACGAATTGGGTTAACTTGAACAACTCATCATGGGTCTTACCATCTCTATAAGAGTCATATTCCTTCTTTCTACTACACTATTCTGCGGTGGAGTGCCAGGTGCAGTCAATTGGGATATAATCTCTTCTGATGACAAGTAGTCCTTAAACTCTCCCAAGAGGTATTCCCACCACGGTCGGATCGTAATGATTTGATATTTTTATCCAGATGCTTCTCCGCCTCCGCCTTGAATTCTTTGAATTTTTCAAAGCATTCAGACTCACGGTGCATCAGGTAAATGTATCCATACCTTGAATAGTCATCAATGAAACTGATGAAGTACTCAAAGTCACCTCTAGCCCGGATTGTTATAAGACCACACACATCAGAATGATCCAGCTCTACGGTTCTGTAGCTCTATAGCGTTTGGTCGAAAAGAGCCTTTTGGTCATCTTATCCTCTAAGCAAGATTCACAGACTGGAAGTGCCTCCACTTCTAATAAACTCAAAGGTCTATCTGCTATCAGTTTGTTTATCCTTTTTAGATTAATATGACCCAAGCGTAAGTGCCAAAGAAACGTTTGGTTCATTAAAGAATGAAATTTTCTCTTATTATGGTAATATAGATGTATTATTTATTTCAGTCAGTTGTAGTGTAGGAGAGATTAGAGTAATAATATAAAGATCATCCACCAGTATACCAGAACAGATAACCCGTTTATTATCCTTAATAACAATAGAGTTATTAAAATAAACCAAATATCCGTCTTTACCCACTCCAGAAATTGAAACTAAGTTCCTTCTAATGGCAGGTACATAAAGACAATCTCTCAATATTAAAATCCGATCTCTATCAAAACTGAGAGTAACATCTCCTACTGCAACTATTGTTACCTTTATATTATTACCTATATGCAGGTAAATCTCCCCATCACTAAATTGTCGAGTTTTCTAGAACCCCTGCAATGAATTTGTATATATGATTAGTGGCTCCTGTATCTACACACCAGGTACCGGTAGATAACACTGCTAAACATGTCTCCACAACCAGTTAACAGAAATTACCGTGTTTGTTCTTCCTTTTGAGAAATACTGGACATAACTTTTTCCAGTGTCGGGTCTTGTTGCAGTGAAAACATCTGCCTTTCGGCTTTTTCACATCAGTCTATGGCCCACTAACTACCCTGGAAATCGTGTCTCCCTATTTCTGAACCTTTTCCTTTTTCATGCCTTTCGGCCTAGAGAAAGAACTTTTTTTAGAAACAAACACATTTTTTGGTATTAAAAAAATACCATTTGTAGTTAAAACTATATCCAAGTTACATTTTCAGTCAACAAAATTTGGTCCCGTAAGTTTATTTATTTTTTAGTATTAAAGTGAGTACGTTGAAATCCATTTTAATTCTGCGAATCACATAATTAAAAAAATCGTTAATTATGATGAGCAAAACTTTGAATTCATTTTAATTTGATTCTCTCTACAATTTTAAAATTAATTCGCCAACAGCCTGGTAACCTATGAATAGCATGCCACGTTGGGTGGACGTCTACTATCCATCATAAGACCAGACAGGCCAATTCCTTTTAATTTTACTATCTAGGCAACTGACCATGCCAAGAAAATTAAATAGCTAGCATAGTTTCGGTCCAGTATATACTAGTAGTGACTCAGATGGAGAGCATACTATTATACACAGCTAAGTGTTAACCATCACCTAATTTCAAATTAATCGTTTCGCAATAAACCCTTCAGATAGAGAAGTGATCCGTACAAACAATTATTCAGAATTATCCATAAAGGGGGTTTGTACTGGCAATATCGTAATTAATATGTCTATTGGAGAGAAAAGTCTTACTTCCGACACGTATGGTTTAATTGCATCGCTTACTAACTAGTGATGGAGACCGCGGGATTTATCTGTGAATAAAGTTCCTCTCCCACTTAGATTTTTAAAATATTTTTTAAGATTATAAAAATCCGTTTAATTAAAATAAATTTATTAATTTTGAAAGTCACACTATCTGAAAGAATCAAATATCTTTCTGTGTACACGATTCTAAATATTCTGATTTATCAAACCATCTTTCGAAAGTCACACGATCTGAAAGAATTAAACATTTTTCCGTGTATACGATTTCAAATATTTTGATTTATTAAACCATCTTTACTTGTTTAAATGCGTAACAAATAAAATTTAATAAATGCACAGTTTTTTCTCCAGCTTTTCAGTTAAGGTAGTGATTAAATGCATTTATTTATTTAATTTTTCGTTTCACATTTTTCAAAAAATAATAATTTATTTCAATTAAATATTTTTTTATTTAATTAATTCAAAATCAGGAATTAATTCTCACGTTTTTTTTCAAGATATCCGATTTTTTTTAAAAAATCATCTTAAACGTGATATTTTGTAAAAAAATAAAAAATATCTAAAATTTTTCTATTTAATTAATTAATTAAAACAAACTTAATTTTATTTTTCATTACAAAATATTTTAATTAAAATTAAATATTCGAATTAATTAAATTAATAGGATAAATAAAACCAATATATATCTCATCCATGCAGTTAATATAAAAAAATAAATTAAATGCAAAATAAACATCCCGATTTTATGATTTATCTGAAACTCTGAGTTTCAGTCTCTTGTTAAGAGATAAGCTTTTAGTCGTTCAGTTGCTACATAATTTCAGCTTTCTTGGTTGCATTAGAATTCCTCAGTCAATCCTTATGGAGATAAGCCACAGCTGTTTACACGGAAACAGTGTTTTGGGTTAGACGCAATCGCCGCGGCTTGATCACTTATTGGGACTAGGATTCTGCTGTTTGCTGAGTTGGCGCCTGGAATTACTGTTTGCGGATTGTGGTTTTAGGAAATCACTGCTTTGCTTTTTAAAGTTTAAAAAAAAAACAGCGCCTATTCACTTTTATTTTTCTTCTTACGCCGAAACAGTCGCCTGTGATTGGCGCCTTGGGAATTGCTCCATTTGGGAAAAATGCTTCAGTGCGCTTGGGACTGTAGCGGCTTACTTTTTGATTGGGATTGCCTCAGCTTTAATCCATGATCACGCCATTAATGTGAT
>JAUMHN010056707.1:0-27396 GCA_032360265.1 Heliamphora ciliata
TAGCCCACACTACATTCGAGGATCGCATAAGGGAATACGGTAGAAGATCTGACAGGAGCTTCAACTCGAAATCAAGTCATAGTTGAAGATTAGATCTACAAGTGGTATTCTTCTAAATTAACTTTGGTTACACGGGTTTTATTTTGATCGATCTTCTTCAAAAGTTTTTATCTGGAGCCCGTTTCGGTATTTTCCCGTCCAGTTAATTTTTTTACCAAAAATTATTTTACAAAAATAATGATCTTGGCAGTATTGCCTCCAACAATTTATTCACAGACAAATCATGTGGTCTCCATCACAAGTTTATAGGCGATACAATTAAATCATGCGTGTTAGCAGTAAGGCTTTTCTCCCCATCGGACAGATTAATTGTGGTATCGCCAATAAAAATCTTCTTGATGAATAATTCTGGATAATTGTTAGTGTGGATCACTTCTCCATCTGAAGGGTTCATTGCGAAGCGATTGATTTGGGATTAGGTGATGGTTAACACTAAATAGTATATAACAATATTCTCTCAATCTGAGTCACTGCTATTATATACTAAACCGAAGTTATGTCAGCTGTTGAATTTACTTGGCATGGTTAGTTGCCTAGATAGTAAAATTAATAGGAATTGACTTATCTGGGCATACGATGGATAGTAGATGTCCTCCCATCGAGGCATGCTATTCACAAGGTACCGGGCTACTGGCGAATTTCTATTAAAATGGTATAAGGAACCAAATTAAAATAAATTTAAAGTTTTGTTCATCATACTTAACGGTATTTTAATTATGTTGATTTTCAAGATTAAAATGGCTTTCAATCCACTCGCTTTAATACTAAAGAAAATAAACTTATAGGACCAAACTATGTTGACTAGAAACAAAACTTAGACATTGTATTAATTGCCGAGGATTACAAGTTTGTATTAACTCAGATATGTCCACTAGTACCTGATGTGGAGGCGACCGAACAAGAAATCTAGGCCCATCAAAAGTGGCAGAAAGCTGATCAGATGGCTCGCTGTTACATTTTGGCTTTCATGTCAAATGTTTTGCAACATCAGCATCATTCTATACCCAGTGCCTATGACATGATTATGAATCTCAAAAAAATATTTGGGGATCAAAATCGTGCTGTTAGGCAGGTAGCTATAAAATCTCTAATGAATGCAAACATAGCTGAAGGCATCCCAGTTAAGGATCATGTTTTGAAGATGAAGTCTTTTGAATGAACTGGAGATCCTAGGAGCTAAAATTAATGGAGAAACCCAGGTCGATATCGTACTCCAGTCACTGCCTGATAGTTTTAAGCAATTCTGCCTGAACTATACCATGGACAAGCTCAGCTTTTCATTGGTAGAACTTCTTAAGAGACTTTAAGCTGCTGAGGGTGCTCTTAGAAAGACGAGCTCTGTGTATGTGGATGAGAAAAGTTCTTCATCTAAACCGAAAGACAAGAAGAAGAAAAAGTTCAAACACTGGGAGGCACATGTCCAAAAGTAGTTAAGAGACCAAAACCTGATTTGAAAAAGCCGAGAGGCAAGTGCTATCACTGTAACTAGTTTAGGCATTAGAAAAGCAGTATTCGATTTTTCTCAGTAAGCAGGACAAATCAGGTAATTTCTATTCACTGGTGGTTGAAACATATTTAGCGATATTGTTTACCAGTACTTGGTGTATAGCCACTAATCATATCTGCAATTCTTTACAGGGATTCCAAAAAATCAGGCAGCTCAGTGATGAAGAAATATACCTATATATGGGCAATAATACAAGGGTAGTAGTAGTTGCAGTAGGAGATGTCACTCTTAACTTTAGTAGAGATAGGATACTACTTCTAAAAATTATTTTTATGTACCTTCGATTAGAAAAAAATTTAATTTCAGTCTCGAGTTCAACAAAGGCCAAATATTCTATTTATTTTGATGACTATGTCATTGTGAAGAAAAATAAAAATTTTATTTGTTCTGGTACATTGGTGGATGCTCTGTATGTCATATCTTCTATCTCAGCTACACTACAACTAACTGAATTGAATAACACATCTAATTTACCAAATAAGAAAAAATTTTCTTCTTTAATGAACCAAATATTTTTTTGGCACTTATGCTTAGGTCATAATAATCTAAAAAGGATAAACAGACTAGTAGCAGATGGACCATTGCGTTCATTAGAAGTGGAAGTACTTTTAGTTTGCAAATCTTACTTAGAGGGTAAAATAACCAAGTGGCCTTTTTTAGCCAAAGACTATAGAGCAAAAGAACCGTTGGAACTAGTTTACTCTAATGTGTGTGGTCTTATGAAAATTTGGGCTAGAGGTGACTTTGATTACTTTGTTAGTTTCATTGATGACTACTCATGGTATGGATACATTTACCTGATGCACCGTAAGTCTGAATGGTTTGAGAAATTCAAAGAATTTATGGCGGAGGCGGAGAAGCGTCTGGGTAAAAGTATCAAATCACTACGATCCGACCGTGGTGGAAAATACCTCTTTGGAGAGTTTAGGGATTACCTATCATCAGAATGAATTATATCCCAGTTGACTACACCTAGCACTCTGCAGCAGAATGGTGTAGCAGAAAGATAGAATATGACTCTTATGGATATGGTAAGGTCCATGATGAGTTATTCAGGTTTACCCGATTTATTTTGGAGACTCGCATTAGAGATAGTGGCTTACATTTTGAACTTTGTACTTTCTAAGTCAGTACCTTCTACTCCCACAGAATTATAAATCGGGTGTAAGCATAGTCTGAAACACATTTGGATTTGGAGGTGTCCAGCACATGTACTGAAAGGGAACGTGGTAAAGTTAGAATTGATAACAGAAGTTTGTTTCTTTGTGGGTATCCCAAGGAATGAATGGTGGTCTATTTTATAATTCTAAGGATCAGAAGGTCATTGTTAGCACCAATGCCCGATTCTTGAAAGAGAATTATATTATGAACCACAGGCCCAAAAGCAATATTATTTTGGAAGAACTAAGAGAAAATACCAGTAGAATAGAAGAGGAACCATAAGTCACTGATATCCCATTATCTCGTTGTAGTGGGAGGATTATTGAAATAGGTGCAAATCATGAACATGGTGCTAATGCACAGGGTTCAAATTCTGTACATCATGCCACTGCTAGTACACATGCACGGGTAGTGCCACGTCGTAGTGGGAGGGTTGGTCATCAATCTGATCGGTATATGTTCTTGGAAGAGTCTTTTAACAAAATCTTGGCAGAACTAGATACCAAACCATATTACTATAATAAAGCATTTCAAGACAAAGATGCAGATCTTTAGCAAAAGGTTATAAATTTTGAGATAGAATCTATGTATTTCAATCAGGTCTGGGAACTTGTAGAACCACCTGAAGGGATAAAACCCATTGGATGCATTTCAAAGTAAAGCTTGTTGCTAAATAGTTCACTCAGAAAGAAGGGATCGATTTTGAGAAGATCTTTTCACCGGTAACCATGCTTAAATCTATCCGAATTCTCTTATCCATTGCTGCTCATTTCGATTACGAAATTTGACAAATAGATGTCAAGACAGCTTTCTTTAACAAAAGTCTTGACGAGTGTATCTATATGATACAACTAAATGGATTCATTGCGAAGGACAAAGAGCGCATGTTGTACAAGCTTAAAAGAGTCATTTATTAACTTAAGCAGGCATCAAGGTCTTGGAACACTCAATCAGATCAAGCTATAAATTCTTATAATTTTGATCAGAGTCCTAATGAGTCCTGTGTGTACAAGAAGCGTGATGGAAGCGTGGTGATCTTCCTAGTACTTTATGTAGACAATATCTTGCTCATCGAAAATGATGTGGGGGCATTTCTACAGTTAAAGTATGACTATATGGGCAGTTCAATATGAAGGACTTAAGAGAAGCCAGTCACATTCTTGGAATCAAGCTTGTGCGAGATCGAAAATAAGGGATTTTGGGCTTATCACAAGTAAAGTATATCGAAGATATCCTTGCTCGTTTTAGCATGTAGGATTCCAAGAAAGGGTTTCTCTCTTTTTGGCATGGAATCACTCTATCCAAGGATCAGTGCCCTTAAACACCTGATGAGATAGAGAAGATGAAGGTAGTTCCTTACGCTTTAGCAGTAGGAAGTCTCATGTATACTATGCTTTGCACTAGACCGACATCTATTTTTTCGTTGGCATGGCTAGCAGATATCAATCTAACCCATGGCAAGAGCATTAGATTATGATGAAGAATATAATTAAGTACCCGAAAAGGACTAAGGTTATATGCTGATTTACTAGGTAGACAGTCTAGTACTTTTGGGGTACACAGACTCAGATTTTTAGTCTGACAAAGATTCCCGTAAGTTTACCTTATGATATGTGTTTACCTTAGGCGGTGGAGTTATAAATTGGAGGAGTATCAAGCAGTCCTGCATTATTGATTCCATAATGAAGGCCGAGTACGTGGCAACTTCTGAAGCAGCCAAAGAGGTCGTTTAGCTCTGGAACTTCCTATTGGATATAAAGGTGGTTCCTTCAGTTCAATCAGCTATTACACTTTATTGTGATAATAGCAGATGAGTTAAGTATTTAATAATAGGAGCTTAATGCAAGAAGGCTTTGAGATTATGGCTTAGAGTGCAATTATAGTTCTTTAGTGGTGTGAACTATAATTTAGTATTTTATAAAAATTATAGAAATCGATGTTAGGTTTTCATAATTACAGATATCGTTGAAAGATTTGCTTAATTGTGGAAATCGCTGGATATGTATCTGTGTCACACTAGAAGTCTTTGTCATAATTACTTTATAGGTCCTTACTGTAGCCCTATAAATATGCGGGTAGGCTTAACCAAATTCATAACTTATCTTTAAGACTAAAGCTGGCCAGGCTCTGTCGATACGAGTTCTCGAAACTTCGTAACCCACACTACGATCGGGAATCGTATAAGAGAATACAGTAGAAGGTCTGACGGGAGTTTCAACCCGGAATCAAAATTGTAGTTGAACAATTGACTGCAAAAATGTATTCTTCTAAATTAACTATGGTTGCACAATTTTTTATTTTGATCGTTCAACATCAAAAGTTTTATCTGAAGCCTGTTTTGGCATTTGCCTGTCTAGTTAATTTTTATCGAAAATCGTTTACGAAAATAATGATCTTGACAGTTTTGCCTCCAACACCATATTCCTAATAAAGGATATCCTAAGAATAAAACACATGGCAACTATTACAACTTCAAAAGTAATGCTTTTAAGTAAGATAGTCAAGGATTCACTTATAATATCATATCATTAAGAACATGTAAGACAATAAAAACTAGTTAATAGGCTTATAAAATGCTATTATGTCATGTCTAGAACACTATCCATTATTATCCTGGTCTCATACTCCTAATCGTTTATAGGTTAATTAACTAAAATTTCTAATTTAAGAACGTGTTGAGTCCTAATCATCAGGTTCAGTAAGGTTGTTATCGGGGTTTGAAGAATCGAACTCTATGGAAATATGGGTTTGGCCTAATTCATTTGGGTTTACGACTAATTCTTGCCTAGGCACGATTGTTGATAACTCTATTGAATTTGGGACAAGGTTTTGAGGAGGTTAACTAACCCTATGTTTACCTATCTACTTGTAGTTCTTCAAATTATCATTTTCATCAATACTTATCCGTACGTATGATACTTGACTACTGCTTGTTTTATCAAATCTAGATAAAATGGTCTTTCATTTTCTATTCTTATCAGAACATCTAGTAGTAAAATATGTATACAGTTCTGGATCTAAGGGATTTTCCCTTAAAACGATTCATATGGGGGTACTACAGGTGATGTAGTAAGGTGATATCCTCAAAACATATCAATACTATCCATGGGGTCCAAAATCTTTCGTATGTAAGAGATACACTTATTATCACTAATCTACCCAAACTAAGACACATCTAGAATGTTATAAACACACATAAAAGCATATAAGAGTGGTGTGAGTGTCCTAAGCTCTGGGATTTTTTTAAAAAAAACTTGGCTTTGATACCATTTCAGTCACGACCTATTTTCACGAATAGCGTTTGTAACCGGCCAGTAAGTCAAAACTCACCAAATGCCTCTATTTTTTCTTTTTCCAACTTTATTTTTGTAATTTGCCGACTGTTTTTTTTAAAACTCATTTTAAAGTCATCTCAAATTAGATTTTATGATTTGTTAATAGAATGTAACTTATTTATTGAAAATAAAATTATTTTCTTTTAAACATATTCATTTCAAATGCCCAGTAATCTATTTAAAAATCCCCCATAACTTATTAATAATGCGTTCAACATTTAAACATTATTAGAATACCTTGCCATGCGCTTGTTACAGGAATTGAAAATAAGAGCAACAATAAAATCATTCTTTTTCGGCTACTATTTTCCTTCTTCTGGCCATGCGTCATCTGAATAATATCAACATTCATAAAAAATACTAGTGTGAATTCATCGATATTTGAATTATTACCAGTTTCATAGTTTCAAAATGATATGATCTAACGGTTCAACCAACAATTAGTAAGGAGCAACTCTACGATAAAAAAACGGTAGATATGATTATTCCTTTAGCCACTGGTCGTGACTCCACCCTTATTACCTCGAGCACTGGTACATTTATTGTCCCCTAGCGACCGAGACGCCATTTAAACGATCATTCTTACTTATTCGATTATTCCATTTTATTTTCGCATTCATGATCATTATGATTCATTACCATTTTCATAACATTTATAGCGTGCTGATTATCAATGTAAAATAAGAACTAACTCAGATATCGAATGACTCACCTATTTTAGCCGAATTTATTCAATTAACTTTGTCCAAAATTATCCAAATCTAGACAATAACACATGCAGAAACAATACCTTAGTTTATATTTTTAAGGATTACCCAATATTTTTATCCTATTTTTGTGTATTTTTCCTAGAATGTTGTTTCTTTAATCTATTATTACCATATTTCTCTACTTTTAATATTTAAAAATTTGATATCAAAACCAATACAATGTTTATTTATTCTAAGCTCATCTAGAAATTAGATAAATTTTAGATCTTATTATATTTTATGAAAATTATATTGTATAGAGCAATATGTGACAAGCAAAATAACTTTTGTGAAATAATATTTATTATTTTATTTTTGTTTAAAATTACTGTATATTATTTCTATAACTTTTATTATAATTATATAATTGGCAATATAGTTAATAAGATTTGGTATATAAAATACTATAAGAATGTCTTTATTATGAACACAGACCGTAAAGAAACTCATTTAGTTTTCTTGTTTTTATTATGTTGATGTTATTTTATGTACAAAATATCTTATAAAAACAATAGTAACATTTATTATTTTTTTAAAGTAAAATTTATTTTGTAATTATTTAAATTAGTGTACATATAGGTTTATTATTTAATCATCATTTTTTATTTTTAAAATATTCTATTTTTATTTTTATATTAAAAGAAAATTAAAGATAAAACTATGCAAAAATAAAAATCTTTATATTTTTGAAAAAGATCTTCTGTTTTATAAAGTCTTAAAAATTTTTATTATTATTATTTATTATTTTATTGTTATTATTACTTTTTTTTAGAGCTTTTGTATTGAAACATCAGAGTAGCGTGAAAGCAACTTTTGAAACAAAACATGAAACGGAACAGTGCATGCATGAACAAGCGCGGGAAAATAGTATACAATTAAATAAAAAAGGGTAAAATAATAACAAAAATAATAAAAATTCTCTTGAATGGCCGGTTACCTTAGAATTTGTGCATAAAAAGTCAGTTTTTACCTTTTTACGTTCAAAAATAAGAAAAAATTATACAAATTAAGCATAATTATAACCCAAGACTTTTGAAACAAGTAATATATATAATAATATAATGATATAGGTCAACCAAAGTAAAAAAATTATTGTTTAAAATTTTTACACAATAAATAAGTCAAAAAGTCAATTCTCGTTAAACTAGTTTAATTTGACTTAAAAGGTTACACCTATTTAATTAATTGCTATAAAAAATTATGATAATTCATAAAAATACTAAATTGATCATAAACACACTAAAATTATAAATTTTAGTATGTTAAGACACCAAAAAGATGTACAAAATTAATATTTTAAGCGTTTTTATACACAAAATGGTACCAAGACATCAATTAAACCCTAAATTAATGCAAGACCAGATTTTGGTCAGCCCCAAACAGCCCTAGCCAACATTCCCTCTGCAAAAATCTAAAATATTAATTTTGAAAAGAAACCCACCTCTCATGCAACCAATAGAAATTGAGAAAAATTTAAATTAAAGCTTACAGCATAATAATTAAACTTACCAATTTTTCTATAAAAACACACCCAAGGCTCCATTCTCCTCTTCATATTTTGGCACTATAGTGAGGGAGAGGGTCCAGAAAATATTTAAGTATTCCAAGGGAGAAAAGAAGGAGATAAATAAGGAAGAAATAAGGAGAAAGAATGAGAAGGATCTTAGGTAGAGAGGTAAGAGATCTTCTAAATGTCAAGTCCTAATTTACCTTCCACCATTGTCTAATCTTTCTAAGGTAAGTAAATCTTTCAAACCATCTGTTATTCTCACATAAAAATCTTCTTTAACACATCTCTTATAATACAAACAAGAATAAGAATCAAAATCTCAAATAAAAAGGTGTTGTGATGAAAGAATATGGGCTGTTTTTGTTTGATTGATTGTTGGACATGGTTGGATGTGACTATTTTTTAGTTTAACAACTTGTATATATTCTGAAACTTTGATATCTATGTATAAAGTACAAACATGCAAAGAAAATAAACTAAATCTTAATATATCATGCGCTAAGACACCAAAACCCTAAAGGGCCTGATTTTCTTGTTATTTTGACTTTCTATCCTGAATTTTCATTTATCATAACTAATTGTAGAAAAATGATCTAAGTGAGATTTTTATGGTCAGACCTAGATTTTGACGTTATCTTTCATACAAAATTGGTTTGAAGTGATTTCATTGGGTAAAACTCGAGATAAACTATTTTTATTAAAGAGTGTCAGATTCTGACCACGCTAATTTGTAGACCTAATAATTCTAGGTTAAAATGGGAATCAAGCTTAGGTTAAAACATGAAACTTGTAGACAACATATTTGTCATTTTGTCCACCAAAAAGGAGTCTAAAATATGGAGTTTTGATAGGTCACAACCCTCATCAAAACTACTGTTCTAAATTTGTGGCTGATAGAGCTCTCTATCACATGTTTTTGCATGACCGAAAACCTATGTTTTTAATGGCCAAATCCAAAAGTAATTTTCATGAAAAGCGTAGAGAACATATCAAATTATTTAGTGACCAAAACGTAACCCTAGATACCCTCGGATGGTCTCCCAAAAGGTTTATGTATTCTCTGTTGAAACCAGGTTCTACTAAACCTTTTATAGCTGACTGAACCTATTTTGTAAAATGGCCAAAATCATTAATTTGTTCCAAACAACTAGCCTTAGCACTAAACATGAAATTTGTAGGGGACACACCAAACTAGAACATAACTAAATATCAGACCCATAACCCTTGATTTGATGTCCAAAAACCGAGGCCAATAGAGGCCCAAATTTTGTATTTTTTTCTATTAAGTGCTGAATTATTTTCTCTTAAATGAAATAAATGATTCATTACCCTAGGATCTGACCTTAGTGTTAAACATAAACGTTGAAAGAAATATTCTTATCTAAATGGTGTCCAAAAATCATAACTTAACTCCATGTCTAGGTCCCCCAAAAAACTGTTAAGCTTTTTAAATTGGCACTCGAACATTTTCCTAAATTTTGTGAAGTGTATAGTTGCATGTTTATGTTGTGGGACATAAACTATAGGCTTTAATTAAGTTATGTTGAATGATTAATTTTTAAAATGATAATTTGATGATTAGAATCGATGCCGCTAAGTCGAATCCATGTTTTATGAATTTATAACTTGTGCTTCATACTTATACTCCATGCTTTAATGAGTTGTACCATGAGCTATACTATGCTATTTATAATTGTACATGAGACGCATATTGTACATCATAAGTAATGTCACATTGCATTTTGGCATATTGGAGACCTTTCCGTATCTACTGTTGTGGGTTGGAATATATTAAAATTGTTTTTTTTTTCGGCTCCTAGTCTAGGGCGTCCCTAGTAGCCATTTTGTAACTATTTTAGGATATATTCCCTCTGAGCACCCTGGACGTGTCCCCGATGTCTTAAAAGAAAGATTTGTTATTTATAGATAATGTTGGGCACCGCGGGTTCGTCACTAGCATTCTGGTTTCGATGGCTTAGACTTTGAGTTGACACCAGCAAAGGCATCACGAGTCTTAAGATGGGATAAACCGACTTATTTGATGTTATTTGATGTGAGAAAATTGTTATTGGGTGGCCTAGCAAGGAGCTCGGACCCCACGTCGTTACCATTGATTAAAATAGCTGAGGCATGAAGCCAAGGCGCACATTTACTATTCACAGCAAGGCACGATGATGGCTTTTGTGATTAACTCCCATAAAGTCTACTCTGAAATTCCCGGCATGGATTTCGTGTTACAATTTTGGGTATATGTTGGGTTAGGTATTTGCATTACATTCCATTGCATCACGCACTTATATACTTGTTCTTATATATGCTTGTCTTGCCATAATTGTCAAATTTGTCTGTTTCCCTGATTATAAATTGTACTGGGTGTTATATGATATGCGTTGTAGAATATTTTGTTGTGAGTTTGATTAGAAGGTTTAGGGAGTTTACTTCTAGGTTTTGGCTCATGACATTCATTCCACATGTAAGGAGGAAGAACTTTTTGAGGAAGTCATACCCGGAGTTTGCTTCTAGGTTTTGGCTCATGACATTCATGCCACATGTAAGGGGAAGAACTTTTTGAGGAAGTCATACCTGAAGGAGAAGAAGGTTTTGAAGAACAAGGTGAGTGGCAGGAGCCAGCCGACCGCGACAACGCTAGCTGAAGGATTTGAAGTTCTCCTTTTTGCTCTTTTGTTCAGTTTTCCACAGACTCGTTGTAATTTTGGTTGAATCTTTTGTGAAATTGTAATTTCTATGTATTTTGAACAGTTCAGAACTCTAAATGATGTATTACTTATTATCTCTAACTATGAATGAATTGCTAGAATATTTTTCTTAATTATAATTATATATGTCCTGACGTGCCCAAAAGACGGGGCGTCACACGCAACCTTCCATTGTTGCGGCCGCAACCTTTGCACGCATTCTGAGCCCTAGGCATGCCACCATTTCATTGGTTGACGATGTCTATATAAACATACCTTCGGTACGATTATTAAATGAGACGATTTCTCAGGTCGATACTCTGCCTCATTATTGACCCAAACCCCGACTTTTCATACACCTCGATTACCCGAAGTACTAGAACTAAAGTCTTCTCGTTGATTGGAGAGAGAGCATTACATCACCTGAGGATACATTCGGATTGTCGCTTCATAGGAATACCTATATGAACCCCAACATTTCTCTCTCCACACTTTCTACCCCCGTGGAGAGGTCGGGATAAATTTCTAATTTCAATATTATTATTTGCGTGCTTTTTTGTTTTGATTTAATCTATTATTTGTATGTTTTATTTACATGTGTTCATATTTTGAGTTGAAGTTATCATTTCTATTAGGCTATTCATATGCCACTATTTCGGTTATTCATATGTCACTCTCTTCATTCGTAGTTCGAGGTTCATTTTCATAGTTTATTGTCATTGAATTTTTTCATCTCAATCACCTCGTATGCTTGTTTTATTGTTGAATGCTTGATTATAGGATTGTAGTTAGTATCGAGCTTTTCATTATTTCATTGTGTTTTGGTTAAAATAGTCATAATATATTTTTGTAATTATATTTTATATCGTAGATACATCACACATTCACACCCCAATAGACTGTTTCTTAATATTCATCAAACAGTGCCTAAATTCCTTACGGTTGCAATAATCAATATTGCGAGCGCAACATTCTGACACTTACATCATTGCGAGAGCAACAATTGATGTTGCGAGTGCAACATTTTAGCTTATTTTCATTGCGACTGCAACCTCTGTAGGTTACGGGCGCAACCTTTTTGCTGTTCCAATAGCTTAATTTTGCTGTTTTATTATTCTGTTAACTACCTGTGAAGTCCAGTATGCATCCTGTAGTGTAGTATTAGCATGTTTAGAATTTAGAATTTTGTTTTAGAATTATTTTCTTCACTTATCACATACTATGTCTATCATGAATCCTTAACATAGTTTGTGCATGATTAAGATTTATCAATTTCTTTAATAGTTTTATACTTTGCTTATTGCATGCGTCTTTTATCATGTATTCTTTAGTTTAGATCTAGCATGATTAGGAAATTAAGCTATCTTTTTTGTGCTTTGTTTTTGTTTTATTACGTGATTAAATATCTAGAATATGCATTTTCTTACTTGATTTTTCTTATTCTCTCTTTGTCCATATTTTTTTGTATTTGTATGCATTTGAGAAAAATCTAATTAAGAACCAATGATGATTAGTAGAGACCAACCTCACGGATGGGCAAACAAAGTGCCTAACACCTTCCCCGATTTGTACCTAAGCCCTCAAACCCATATTTTCTCTAGTTAAACGTTTTAAAAATCAGTGGTTCTATTTTGTTTTTCTTGGTTTTTCTCAAAAACCAAGTGACAACTCTATTTTTCAATAAAAAAAGGTTTTCAAAATCTTTTGGCTTTCAAGGTGTTAAAAGTTTTTAAAAGAACTCTTGAATTCCCTAATTTTGAATAGACCCAAAATATCGGCGCCACAATATTTTTTGGCGACTTCACTGGGGACTATTTTTAAAACAAATAAGAGGGATAAACTTGAAAACATCATTGGTTCCTAATATAACTTTCTCATTTGCATTATTGCACGCATCTTACATTGTTCTCTGCCCCTTCTTGGTCGACCCGATACCCCAGTCAATTTACTATCTTGGGGTTATGTCAGGGAGGCGGTCAAGCCTTCTGGCCGCACGCTTTTTTAGGTGTGGCAACAGAGTTATTGCGTACTATTCGACCAGGTCCTGCACCACACTAGGCATGAGAGATATATTCTTAACTCTATTTAGAAGGTACCCAGAGTGTTAACCAAACTGGCATTTTCTGCGTATAGTAGCTTAAAACCCCTCATTAGGTACAAAACTAGTAGGATTATGTGTTTTTTTATTTAAGTGGATTTTTTGTTTGTATTTGTTTAAGACCTTTACTTGGTTGTTTGGTTTAGGATAGTTTTCCTCCTGGGGTTTTCTGCCCAGGATTTCCTTAGACCTTTGTCCAGTTTAGGATAGTTTTCTTCTCGGGTTCCTACCTGAGTCTTAGTTTTAACCTTTGTTTGTATTAGGATCTCGACCTTCTTCCCAGGGCTTTGCCCGGGGTCTTGGTTTAGGACCCTTTGTTGGTTTAGGATAGCTTTCTCTCTCCCAGGGCTTTACATAGGATGTTGGTTTAGCACCCTTGATTTTTCTTAGGTCTGTCTTCCTCTAAGGGCTCTCCCAGGTTTCTGAGCTTTCTTTAGAACCTTTGCTGGTTTAGGATAGCTTTCTCTCTCTTGGGGCTTTACTCGAATTATCGGTTTAGCGCCCTTGGTTTTACTTAGGTCTATCTTTCTCCAAGGGCTCTGCTCGAGTTTCGGAGCTCTTTTTAAAACATTTGCTAGTTTAAAATAGCTTTCTCTCTCTTGGTGCTTTACCTGGGTTATCGGTTTAGCACCCTCAGTTTTGCTTAGGTTTATTTTCCTCCAGGGTTTCTGAGCATTCTTTAGAATCTTTGTTGGGATAGGATAGTTCTCCTTCTAATGCTCTGCTCATGTTTTGGTTTAGGGTCTTGTTTAGTTTAGATTAGTTTTCCTTTTAGAGTTTTGTCTGATTTTTCCCTTAGAATCATTGTTTCTTTCCAATTTTCTGCTAGTTTGGGGCCCGATAGGGGCATCCTTTCATATCCGCTTACAACTTGTCGTGCTGTGCGTAGAAGGTTTTCTGTCTTCATCGGGGTTCTGTCTGAGAAGCTTTTGATGCTTGCTTCTCCCCTCCTCTTTGGGTCACAGATTTGTTCCGATTATAGATCACTGAGTTAAAAGAGCTGCATTCTATACACATTTAGGCCAGGCCAACTACAGGTAGACTTTACAAGTATCTGAATAGATCGCAAAATTGTAAGAAATGGCAAAATATGAAGTGAATTTGATAACCCTAGTGAGGGCAATTGTTGAGATGTAGAGGGCAGTTGAATAGCAGATGGAAGTTCAGAACCAGTGTTAGATCCAGATTCGAGCAATCTAGGCTCACTTGCCAGGGGTAAACGAGCAGCAAGATGATCCAAACGAGAACGGAGAAGATTTTTGGAATGATAATCAGGGTTATAATGGACCACAAGTTACTGCACCGCTTTACGTCCCCCGTCAGGCTATGGTGGAGGAAGAAAATACTGCTCAATCCAAGGAATACGTGCTGGAGAATAAGATTGAGAGGATGGAGAAGGTTCTAAGAAAGGTGAAAGGGGTCGAAAAATACATGCTAGATGTGGGGGGATTATGTTTGTTCCCAGATGCCAAGCTGCCGAAAAAGTTTAAAATGCCAAATATGGAGAAGTTCGATGGGACTGGAGACCGTCAAATACATTTGAGAATGTATGTTGGTACCCTTGCTCCCATGGGTATCAATGACCAATTAAAGACCTAGTTGTTCCACCGATCACTCTCTAGGGCAGCTAAGAAATGGTTTCTCCTCTGGATGTTGCAAAGACCAAGACATGGGAAGACATTGCCACCGCCTTCGTTGGCCAATATAGTTATAACATCCAGTTAGATTTAACCACTCAGGAGTTGGAGACCACTCGTCAAGAAACTAAAGAGTCATTTGTTGACTTTCTGACCAAGTGGAGGGGAAAGGCTGCTAAAATGACAAACCGACCAATAAAAAAGGAATATGTGAGGATTGTAGTCAAGAATCTTTAGTCCATATTAAAGCATTATTTGATCACACAGCTGCTCTCTACATTCGAGCAATTTTTTGATGCCAGGGTTCAGATAAAAGATGCAATCCCACCTCTTCACTAACCCCGCATCTCGCTCTAACAAGGTGAATTTGCTAAACCCCGAATCAGATCGATCGAATTCTTCACCTTCATCACCTCCTCCCAGAAACAACCAGCCGTTACAGTAAAAAATGCCAATGAGAGTTTTCACTCCCCTTAATATCTCTCTGACCATGGCCCTAAATCGACTTGTCAAGGAAGGGCTGATAAAGCTTCTTGATCCAATGCCGTCTCCTAACCTTTTACTGTCACGCTACGATCCCTCCCAATATTGCTCATACCATTAGAATCACGAACACCCGTTACGATCCCTCCCAATATTGCTCAAGATCTTATTGACAATAAGGTCATTCCACCTCTATCTACAGTGAATGTCACAGTTGATTTTTAGATTTTTATAATTTACATGATTCAAGTCTTGAGTCAGAGTCGTAGTCTTGTATGTTTTTGTTTTATTCTGATCAGTTAGATGTCGAGTCTTAGGACACGTCTGTCTATGCACCTTTTTCTTTTGCTTTCAATTTTGTAATCCTTGCTCTCTTTGATATCAATGAAATAAACAAAGGTTCTGATTATTCTGCTTTGCTTTATTTATTTTCTACGCTTTCTGATGATTTTTAATTCGAATGGGATGTCCCCGAAGAATTAAAAGTTTTAATAAAAAAGAAGAAGAAATGCGTGCCTAACCAATAATTGAAGAAACGTTATCAATAAATCTGGGTAATGAATTTATCCCAAAAATTGTCCAAATTGGTTCTTCTTTATTTTTAGTTGAATGTGAATAATTAATGACTTTATTAAAAGAATTCAAAGATGTTCTTGCATGACCATACGAGGATATGTCCGGAATTGATCCCGATATCATCTAACACCACATCCCTTTGTACCCCGATGGCAAATCGATTAAGCAAAAGTTGAGAAGGATACGGCCATAATGGGCACTGAAGATCAAGGTAGAAGTCACCAAGCGGATCAACGCTGAGTTCCATATGGTAACCGAGTATCTAAAATGGGTGGCTAACATTGTGCCAGTTTTGAAGAACGATGGACGGATCAGAATCTATGTTAACTTTTGGGATCTCGATAAGGCCAGTCCTAAGGATGACATCCCTTTGCCACACATTGTTATTTTAGTGGACAGCACAGCGGGGCACGCTCTGTTATCATTAATGGTCGACTTCTCTAGATACAATTAGATTCTAATAGACCCTAAAGACAGAGAAAAGATGGCATTCTCTACACCATGGGGCACCAATTGCTATTGCGTGATTTCATTCGATTTAAAAAATGCATGGGCAACCTATCAAAGGGTTGCCACTACCGTGTTGCATGATATGACGCATAAGGAAGTCAAGGTGTATATAGACGACATGATTGTTAGGTCCAAAGATCGAGACGGCCATATCATAGTGCTGCAGAAATTCTTCGAAAGGATCAGGAAGTATAAGATGTGGCTTAACCCGCAGAAGAATGGCAGAGGAATCGTATAGAAAAGCTTCTCTTATTCGATGAAAGAAGACTACAAACTCTATTCCACATGCAAGGGTATCCAGAGCGTTCAACAAAGAAAGTCAAGACCTATGATTTGAGAGAAGGTGACTTGGTTCTTAAGAAAATCAGGGCTCCTGTTTTTTTATCCATGGGGAAAAGTTGAAGCCAAATTGGGTCGGGCCGTATCTGAACAAAACCATAATGATTAGTGGTGCAGTAATCATCATAGACCTAGATAACAACACATTCTCCACTCTGATCAATTTAGACCAGCTCAAAAAGTACTACCCTTGAGAGAAAAATAAATAAAAAGAAAAAGCTCGCTGGGTTGAAAACCTAAAAGGGCGACCTTGATAAAAGTTAGGAAATCATAAAAGGAGTGTTAATACCCGAGAGTAAATTGACTCCAAACTACGTTATGGCCTGATTCCACTTTTTGAGATACGTAGGTAGCTTCTTTCAAGAAGTCTGGCCACATTCTTTGTTTTAGCCATCTTTGAATACGAGTAATGATCAATGCAAGTTTATCTTTGAGTTTGGATAATAAAGTCGTTTAATTGCAAGGATCGAAAAATTTTAAATAATTGATAAACTTTTTTTCAAGATAAACGTGGAATTTTTTACTATTACTTCAGCTGCGATTACAAGGTTTTAAAAATATAGGGTGGGCACGCAAGTCCCAAACTCTAAATAAAAAAGAAATCTATAAAATCCTAAAAGGAAAATAGATCTCTCAGATCTTCCTTCTCTTTGCTACTTGTTCTTCTCCCTCTTCTTTGTTTCTGTTCTCTTTTCCTGAACCAGCCACACCTTGTACTTCTTAGGGAGCTTAGTGTGGGATAGCTCCTGCATCTCCATCAATGAACGAGATAGCCAAGCCTCCTAATACCATGCCAGATATGGGGTTTGAAGGGAAGATGAATACATATGACCATGTACACTGTGAAATATGATCTGATCTCGACCAAACTGCCTTATGATTCGGTATGGATAGTAGAAGGTGGACAACCGCATATCAATCAGTAAGATATCTGGATGGTTTATAGTGGTCAAAGTCGTAAAATGGATCCACCACCAAGAGCATTGCCAAGTGATGTCTTCTCCAGTCAGCAAAGAAAAGATACTGCCTCCAAGCTACCTCAGTAGTGCATATCGGGTAAAAAAGATGATAGATAAAGGCAACAGCGTTGTGCCCATCCGAAGAAGAGAAGAGCGATAAAATTTGAGAGAAATTAGCAAAAGAAGAGAAGCATAGTAAAAATTGAGAAAAATCAGCAAAAGGAAAGAAGAGCGAAAAAATGAGAGATTTGAGTTTTACTTGGAGAAGCAGAGGACTACCGGCAAAAGACGTGGTTATACCCCAGTGGATTACATCAAGAATAATCAAGGACTCAACCAAAATTAGGGGCACGAAGTCCTTTTTTGCCCTTATTTGCTCAGCAATGTCCACCAGAATAGTGTTAACCTAGCTGTCACAAAAAATAAGAAGGTACCAGGCAAGCAGACAGATGCACAAAATATAACGGTGTCACAACTGAAAACTAAAGTCAACAAAGGCACTGGTAAGGCAGACTCAGTGTCCAGTGAATCCCCATGGACGAAAAAATAAACCTCCTGACCAGTCAGACCATAAAGACACATGATCTACTTCTTCGTAGAGATGAACATGAAAGGTATTACCACGAACTCCCATGAGACGATATCAAGAATGGCAGTGAACTCCTCTATAGTAGGGCATAACACTTCAAGGCTAAAGCAAAAACTAGGAGCCCATAGATCCCAAAAGATGTGTAGTGATCATAGGCCCTGACCCCTTGATTATTGGGCATTATGTGATCAGGCTTCATTCCCAAATAAGCTGCTGTTCGAAGCAGTCAGACGTTCAGTGCCGACCCGTTATCAATAAAGGTGACCAGGACCCATTTTTCCAAGCACTTAACAGTGATATGCAGGGGTTTGTTGTGATTTCTTCCTTCCAACGGCAAATCCTTATCAGAAAATAAAATTACCCCAAACTTTGTAACTAACAAAATGAGCCCAATCAGCTATTTCGGGTCATGTCTATCGAGACATTTGCTTTATTTAGAACCTTCAGCACTGCCTGTCGATGCTTGTGTGAAGCCATCAACAGACCCTAGATGCTAATGTTAGCTGGGATCTTTTTCAACTGCCTTAGTACAGCATCATCTTCCTCTTCCTGGTCCTTGTCTTTCCATTTCCTACTTGCTTGTCCTTTCTCTAGCTGAGCCAGTTTAAAATGACGTCAACTCCTGGTCAAGTGCTCAACACCTTCCTCAAGATGCTACAAACCCGGCGTGGTGTTTTTAGTCTGTCTGATCTCGGCAATGTACGGGGAACTCTCGAATTTCCACAAATCATCTAGATTGGTGCACTCTGGCCTTCCTTTTCTTTCTTCCTCATCTTTGATTGCCCACGTATTGTCGACATCATCCAATCCCCAGATGTCTTCTCTTATGTATCCCACTTGTTATTTCCGAGCAGCCCTGAACTCAATCCACTCATCCCTGTTTGAGTCTCATCAAATTTGAAACCGCTCAGGAAAGCATCCTCATCTCGGTGTTAAACTTCCAAAAGAGTGGAGCCGCCCTTCATTGGGGTTTGGATGCTATCCTCCCCCATGAATAGTTAATACTGCCCTATTTTTAATTAATTTTAATTTTTGGTGGAGGGTAGAGGGTACTGCTTCACCATTTTGATCATAGAGCCATGGTCTTCCTAGCAGCAGATTGAAAGACTCTGGAACATCCAACACATGAAATTCTATAGAAGTTTCTAACTGCCCAACTGATACAGCAAACAACACCAACCCGAATACATCTCACCTCGTATTATCATAGCCCCTGACCTCTTGATTACTGGTCATGAAGTGATCCGACTTCATCTCCAAACAAATTAATGTTCAAAGTGGGTAAACGTTCAGTGTTGACCTGTTATCAATAAGGGTGATTGGGACCCATTTTCCCAAGCACTTGATGGTGATATGTAGGGGTTTGTTGTGATTTTTTCTTTTTAGTGGCAAATCCTTATCAGAAAAGGAAATTACCCAGGGCTCTACAGCTAGGAGAATGAACCCAATCAACTATTTTGGGGTAACGTCAATCGAGACATTTGCTTTATTTAAAACCTTTAACACAGTCTATCGGTGCTTGTGTGAAGCCATCAACAGACCCTAGATGTTGATGTTATCTTGGGTCTTTTTCAACTACCTTGGCACAGCATCATCTTCCTCTTTCTGCTCCCTCTCCTTCCATTTTTCATTTTCTTGTCCTTTCTCTAGCTGAGCTGACTTAAAGTGGCGTCCACTCCTGGTCAAGTGCTCAACACCTTCCTTAGGATCCCATAAACCCGGCATGGTGTTTTTAGTTTGTGTGACCTTTATGATGTACGAGAAACTCTCAAATTCCCATAAATCATCAAGATTGGTGCACTCTGGCCTTTAGTTCCTTTCTTTCTCGTCTTTAATTGCCCACATATTGTCGACATCATCCAATCCCCAGATGTCTTCTCCTATGTATCCCACTTGTTGTTCCCAGGCAGCCTAGAACTCAGTCCACTCATCTCCTTCTGACTTCAACATCGTTCAAACTAATCAGCAGGACTGCATTTCATCAACATAAACTTCCTCTTCAAAGAGTTGAGGAAGAGAAACACCATCTAGAACGTGATCGAATTCGTATGGTCGTACCGAGTAATCCAATGGCCAGTTATCGTCATCATTGTGCCCCTCCTAGTTGTCTACCTAAACCACTATTTCATATTCATCCTAGGCTACGTAATTTCATTCCTCCATGTCCCACCCATTTTTGGTTATAATTAGTGAACAAGACGTCTGATCTCCAATAGGTAGAACACACGGGCGCAGAAGATGCGTCAGACAGATATAATAGCTAGGATCTTCTGGCTGCCCCAAATAAATACAGGTGAAATCAACCTAGTTGGTTATGACATTCGGCTTCTGAACTGCAAAGGGAGGTGGAATGACCTTGTTGTTAATGAGGTCCTGGATTTCATGCGGAGTCTTAGGCAATTATTAGTCAAATGACCGTGGCCCTAGTGGAATGCACAGTACTAAGAAGGGTTATATCTTGGTAGTAGGGGGTTCGGTAGCGACGTTGGATGACGAAGTTTTATTAGCCCCTTCTCAACAAGTCAATTTAGAGCTATAGACAAAGGTATATTGAGGGGAGTGAAGAATTTTTTCAGCATCTTTTGCTACGGTGGTTGGTTATTTCTAGGTGGTACGAAAGATGAAGAGTTTGGCTATTCAGATTGAGGGTTCAAAAGGTTCACTTCATTTGACTGGAAAATAAGATTTACAGAAAGGGTAGGCTAATTCTGATTCAGATTGTTGGTAGGGTAAGGTCTTCTTTGTTTTTGACTCAACTCGGCTTTCTCTATGTCTCCCGACTAGATTGTGTCTTCAATCTAAATCCCTGCGTTGAAAAGCTACTCAAAAGTGGAGAGCGGCTGTGTGATCAAATAACGCTTCAGAGGGAATTGAAAGTTCATTACCACAATTCTTACCTGCTCCTTTTTCATCAGTCAATTTGTCATTTTAGCTGCCTTTCCTCTCCATCGAGTTAAGAAATCCACAAATGATTCTCGGCCCTCCTGTTAGGTGGTTTCGAGTTCTCAGGTGGTTACTCCAGCTGAACGTTGTAGCTATACCGACAGACAAATACTGTGGCAATATCTTCTCATATTTTGGTCTTGGCAACATCAAGAGAGAGAAACCACTTTTGGGCTGCTCCTGAAAGAGATCGGTGGAATAGCTGGGCTTTTAACTGATCATCGATCCCAATGGGAGAGAGGTTACCAACGTACATTCTCAGTGAATTCGAGGATCTCCAGTTCCATTGAACTTTTCTATTGTTGACATTTTGAACTTTTTCAGCAACTTGACATCTTGGAATAGCACAAGCCTCCCACATCCAGCATATATTTCTCTACTCCCTTTGTCTTCCTCGCCACCTTTTCCATTCTTTCAATCTTTTCGTCAGCACGGATTCCCTAAACTGGGCCGTATTTTCCTCTTTACTATGACCTGATGAGGAACTCGGGGTGGTACGACAACTTGTGGTCCGTCCTGACCCTAATTATCACCGCAAAAATCCTCTTTATTTTCATTCGGGTCCTCTTACTGCTCATTCACGCCTAGAAAAGGAGCTTGAATCACCTAGATCTGTGTCTGATATTGAATCTCAACTTAGGTTTGTTATTTAACTGCTCTCTATATTAGGGTTGACATACTGAAAATTATATTTTTAGTATTTAATTTTATTTTAATAAAATTAATTTTTTATTTTATGAGAATGATTATGAGCAATACATGTATATCATTTCTTTAATGTTATGCATGAATGTTCAATATTATGTACAGTATTTAATTTAGTATATATAGTATGGCTTGCACACAGAAGATTAGATTTTAAGTTCTTACAGAATATAAGTTTTATGTTCACAGTTTAGATGAAAATGGGCATAGCATCGGTACAATTGTAGCACAGAGTTTTAGTAAGCCTGTTTTGATTATGGGGAACAGATAATAACGCTGTCTATTATTCTGACTCTCTGTGCTAGTACACTTTGTGTGTATTGAACGGAACAAATTGAGATAATTAATTTTATACTGACTATATAAATTAATTCACACCCAAAAGTTATTAAGAACGGTGCTTATACTCTTAATCTTGAAATAATTATTGATTTGCGTATATTTAATATTCATTATTTTGATTTATTAGAGTGTGTGATCATATATACGTCTATATTCCCGGTGAGTTAGATAGTGATATTATTTATCTAGTGAATATTAATTATTGACGAAATTCATGTCTCGAAAAATTGGGATTGAGGTACCCCCTTAAGGAAGTTTATAAATTTGCCTAACCCTACAAGTAGATTTGATTATCTGGTGGTCAAATAATTTAAGCGGAAGGGTTTAAGGAATTACAAGATACGGATTAAATTAAATTGTTAGTAATTAAATTTATTTGGCGAGTATCAAGAATCTTAACGTAAGGAGAAATGTTAAGCATTTAATAATAGAGCTCAATACTATATGGTCTTGAGATTGTGGGTCAGAGTGCAATTATAGTTCTTTAATAGTGTGAACTGTAATTTAGTGTTTTATGAAAATTGCAAAAACTACTGATAGTTTTTCATAATTGCAGATACCGCTATGAGGTTTGCTTAATTGCAGAAATCGCTGATACGTATCTGTGTGCTACTAGAAATCTAACTCATAATTACTCTACATGTTCCAGCTGTAGCCCTATAAATGTGCGGGTAGGCTGAACTAATTTCATAACTTTTCTTCAAGACTAAAGTTATCGAAGGTCTACCGGTACAAGTCCTCAGAGGATTATAGCCCATACTATATTCAAAAATTGCATAAGAAAATACAATAGATGATCTGATAGGAGTTTTAACTCGGAAACAAAATCATAGTTAAAGATTCGACCGGTAAAAAGGTATTCTTCTAAATTAACAGTGGTTGCACGGATTTTAATTTTGATCATTCGACGTCAAAAGTTTTATCTAGAGCCCATTTCGGTGTTTGCTCGTCTAATTAATTTTTTACCGAATATCGTTTACAAAAATAATGATCTTAACAATTTTGCCTTCAACACTATGTATCTCAGAAATTACCCTCATTAGAGCTGCCAAGTTTACTCCGTTCTCTTCCATCTCAGATGGTTCCACTATCTATTCGAATACCCTATAAAGTCTTTCTGTTACTAATCTGACCCAAACACGCACTGGATGCAGTTCCTTTAACTCAACGATCTAAAATCAGAACAAAATCCTAAGAACCTAAGAGGAGAAAAGTAAGCATGAGAAATTTTCCGAATAGATCCCCGATAATGGATGGCAGAATAACTGACTACAAGCAATAAAATAGAAGAATGCCCCAGTCGAGCCCAAACTGATAGAAAATTGGAAAGCACAACACCCGAAAACTTCGAAAGAGAAACCCAAAAACCATACTAACACTAACCAAAGGAACACTTGGGATAGAGGTTTAACTAAAGGTTCTACGGAAGAAATCGAACAGCATCCTGAGAGGAAAATAGATTTAAACAAAGCAGAACCCTAAGCTAGAACCTGGATAGAAGTCTAAGAAAAGAAGCAAGCCTAAAATAACCCAAAGGTACTAAGTCGACATCCTGAGTAGAGCCACAGGGGGATAGAAAGCTATCCTAAGCTAAAAATGAAGGTCTCAGCCAAAACCCAAACAAAGTCCCAGAGAGAAAAGAAAACTAAGGTTAAGACCAAAACCTGGGTAAGAACCCAAGAGGAAAACTATTCTAAAATGAACAAAAGTCGAGAGCAAACCCGAGCCAGACCCTGGGAGAAAACTATCCTGAGCCAAATAAACAAACAAAAGGTCTTAAACAAATGCAAACAAAACATACAATTAAACAAAAATATTTAATCCTACCAGTTACGTACCTAATGGGAGGTTCTAAACTACTATATGCAGAAATAGTCGGTTTGGTCAACACTCCAGGTACGTTCTGAATAGAGTCAAGAATATACCTCCCATTCCTAATGTGGTGCAGGACATGGTCTAACGGTACAAATAACTTTGTTGCCGCACCTAAAGGAGCGTATGGCCAGAAGGCTTGTCCTCCTCCCCGACATAGCCCCGAGATAGTAAACTGACCGAGGTATTAGGTCGACCAAGCAAGGGGCTGAGAACAATGCAAAATACATGCGAGGATGCAAATGAGAAAGTCAAATTAAGAACCAATGATATTTTCAAGTCTAGTCCTCTTATTTTATTTTGTAAACCAGTCCCCAATAGAGTTGCCAAAAAATACTGTGGCGTTAGAATTTTGGGTTTGATTCAAAATTAGAAAATTCAAGAGTTATTTTGAAAATATTTTAACACCTTGAAAATCAAGAGATTTTGAAAACCCTTTTTCATTAAAAATTGGAGTCGCCACTTGATTTTTGAGAAAAACCAAGAAAAATAAAAAAGATTTCACTAATTTTTAAAACGTTAACCAGAGAAAACAAGGGTTTCGGTGCTAAGGTACGAATCGGATAAGGTGTTAGGCATCCCATTCACCCAACCGTAAGGTTGACCTCTACTAATCATCATTGTCTCTTTAATTAGATTTCTCAAATGCATGCAAATACAGAAAATTAAGACAAAGAGAGAACATCCAAAATCAAGTAGGAAAATAGCATAGCATAGTATACAGAATGCCAATCATAGTGTAAAAGAAATCCTAAATCCTAAGAATGCAAAATCTATACTAAATGATACATGATGCAAACCGCAAGCGATACAATGGGATCATTAACACATAGCTAACAAATCCTAATCAAACTAAAACATGATATTAATGATGCATAATAAGTATAACAGGAGTTCAAACAAAAGGGAAATAAATCGCTAGGTTCTCTATGCCTTAATCACACTGAAAATACACCACAGATTGCATACTTGAGGTTACATATTCTCCGTAGAATACTAAAACAACAAAAACAGACTACTAGAACAGCACAAAGGTTGCGGCCATGACATTTGGATGTTGCGGTCGCAAGGTAAAATGGGGCAAAGGTTGTGGGCGCGAGGATCAATGTCGCGATCGCGAAGATATGAGTGCTAGAACATTGCAGTCGCAATATTGATTGCTGCGAGCGCAAAGAATGTAAGCATTGTTTTACTGAATTTTGATAAACATTGTGTATGGTGCTAGCATCCGATATGTGGGGATCAAATATGAGACAAAATCGAAGGAGAAATTAAAACTTATTCTCATCAAAACCACAACTAAGGCATGAAAATTTTGATACAAACTAAAATACTAGAATTAAGCATGCTAACAATGTAATTAAAAGCAATAAAACTTAATGATTATGATTATTTCAAAAATAAAAATGTAATTAAAGCATGAACAATTTGATACTAACTAAAACATGCTAACCAAGTAATCAGAAATAATACACTAACTAAAGACTAATCATGCTAATCATAAATTGAAATAAAAAAATTAACTCGATCTCTTCACAGGGGTAGAAGGTGTGGAGAGAAAAATATTGGGGATCGTGCAAGTATACCTAAAATGCGATATCTTGATGTATCCTTAAGCCATGGGGGGTGCAATGGTCGTTCCTTCAATCGCTCAGGAAATGGTTCTATTTCAGCACTCCAGCAGGGTAGGGTGGTAGTACGAGTCAAGGTATGAGTCAATAATGTAGAAAAGTACCGATGTCTCTGAATTGTACTCGATAAAGTGGCAGTGTATCGATATACGAAAAGTGTCCTCCTAAAATTGTACCAAAAATACGTATTTATAGACAATGCCACCCAATGAGGTAGTAACACATCCGAAGCTCAAAAGATGCCAAAGAGGTTGCGGTCGCAAGCTTTGAACATTGCGATCACAACATTGAAGGTTGCGGCTACAAGGTTTGTTAGGGTTTTCACAGATTTCTTGTTGCGGTCGCAACAATCAAAATAACGGTCGCGAGGTTCAAAGGTTGCGGGTAAATTACTTGAGCCAGTTAATAACTACGTCGTATGGTTTGAAGGTTGCGACCTCAAGGTTCGAAAGATGTGATCTTGCAGTTCGATTTCATGGAGTACTGAAATTGAATCATTTTCCAGCGATCGTTTTGCGCATCATCCGACTCGATTTTCATCTTGGATTCACCCATATAAGCTTAAGATTCGGCGGGGTCGAATTGGGGTGTCTACAGGCATTTCTTTTTTAAACCCTAGTCCTTAAGGCATCTAAGTCCTAAGTCTATGAGGTGTCTAGGTCCGAAGTCTAGAAGGTGTCTTAGATTTTCTTCAATCCCTAGTCCATAAGGTGTCTAGTGTTGGAGACAATTCAGCCAAGATCATTATTTTTGTAAAATAATTTTTGGTAAAAATTAACTGGATGGACGAATGCTGAAACGGGTTCCAGATAAAAATTTTGACGTCAAACGATCAAAAATAAACCCGTGCAACCAAAGTTAATTAGATGAATACGTCTTGTCGATCTAATCTTCAACTACGACTTGATTCCGAGTTAAAACTCCAGTCAAATCTTCTACTGTATTCTCTTACGCGATCATCGAGCGTAGTGTGGGCTACGATTCTCCGAGAACTCGTACCGGCAGAACCCCGATATATTTAAGTCTTTGAAAGACAAAAATAATATCATAATGATAATGATATATGAACTATCAAATTCAAACTGGTTCAGCCTACCCGCGTATATATAGGGCTACAACAGGGACCTGGGCGGTAATTATGAGTTAGACTTCCAGTGGAACACAAACACCTACCAGCGGTTTCTGCAAATTAAAAAAAGACGCATAGCAGTATCTGCAATTATGAAAAACTAGCAGCGATTTCTGTAATTTTCATAAAACACTGAATTATAGTTCATACCACTAAAAAACTATAATTGCACTCTGACCCATAATCTCAAGACCTTCTTGTATTGAGCTCCTGTTCTTAAATGCTTACCATTTCTCCCCACATTAAGATTCCCGATACCTGCCAATTAAATTTAATTACTGACAATATTATTTAACCGGCATCTTTATATTTCTTAAGCCCTTCCGTTTAACTTATTCGACAGCCGGATAATTAAATCCACCTGCAGAGTTTGGCTCAGTCAAAACTTATAAACATCATTAAGGGGTATCGTCAATCCCGATCTCCGGAATGTGCATTCCGTTAATAATTAATATTTGCAATATAAATAATACCGTTATCCAACTCATCGGGAATATAGACCCATATAAGATTGCACCCTCTAATGAATCAAAACAACGAATATTAAATATATGCAAATCAATAA
>JAUMHN010056816.1:0-27396 GCA_032360265.1 Heliamphora ciliata
GCCTTCGGGTTAATCCCCGTAAACGAGGTTGGTGGGTGCTTAGTGCCCTCGGGCTGTGGTCCCGTAAACTAAGTGGTCGTGTGGGTGCTTAGTACCCTCGGGTGTGATCCCGTAAACTAAGTCGGTTGCCTCCGTTAATGGCGTTATTGTTGTAACTCTGTAGAGAACTTGTCATTACTAAACCTACGGGTCGAGGGTAATGGATGAGAGTCTATAGTTGTTACCTTTGTCGATGTGGCAGAGTCGGTACATAGGACTACATTTACATCTTTTTCCTCGGCTGAGTGGCCTGAGTGGAGCTTACTGTTTATTTACAACCTTTCCTTAACTGTGGCATGATATCTGTTAGGATGATATGCATAGTTTGAAGGATGGACAACATGGGTTTTTATGAGATAATACCTTTTGAGACTCGTGATAGTATGACGAAAAACTTATGATTTTAGAAGGAAAACCTTTTTGGCTCCAGTGGTTGAGCTCGTGTGTGTTAATTGCATAGCCTGCTTTATAGTTTTACTGTCTATGTTCTATTGGGCTTTGGCTCACGGTGTGAAATTTTGCTATAAAACCTTTTCAGGTGAGCATGATGAGATGACCTAGTTGCAGAGGTGATGGAAGATTTGCTATAGTTTTTCCTTTTTGAGACATGTACTTACATATGTGACGCCTGTTGAGGCTGGTTTTGTACGCCTTTAGGCGATATGTTTATTCATGTGTGAGAATGCATATTTTCAGTTTATGAGAGTTGAACTGTGGGGACTTTTATCCAAATGTTGTACATTTTTATTATCAACTGTGAAATCTATTTTTCTAAAATGGGTGTTTTGGTGGGTTTTCGCTTGACCCGGATGTTTGGGGCGTGACAGTTAGTTTTATTTTTTTTCTCTTTTGACATCGTTTTCTTTCATTAAACTAATAAAAATCATAAAAATCTTTTAAATTACATTTCATTACCATTAGTGTAATTTTCTTCCTTTTTGTTTTCTCTTTCTTCTAATTTCTTTTAAAATGTAAATAGTTAGATTTTCTTTTTTTCAATAGACTAATAAACATTTTCTAATCTTTTTATTTTTAGCATAATTTTTCTTTTGTGACCTTTTTCTTTTCCTTTAAATCCTTAAATTCTCGTTTATTATAAAATCTTTCTTTTAAATTTCTTTGTTGAGTAAACTTTCTTTTAATGTAGAATTTTCTCTTTTGTACATCTTTTATTTTATTCTTAGCATTTCTTTTTTATATTAATTCCAATCTAGTTTATTTTGGTAACGTGCATATTTTGGTTACTTTCTTTGAAACAATTTGTGTTTAGAATAGTTTAGCTCATTTTATTAGCAAACCATGTTTAGTTAGTTTTAGCATCTTTTAGTATATTTTTGTTATTTTATTCAAACCATGCTAGATTTGGTTATTTTTATGAATATTGTATGCGGGTGTGTTTCATGTATCTTTTAGTTAGAAATTACATGCCATAGGATTTAGGATTTTTATTTTGATATTTGCTTAAATTGGCATTCTATATACATATGCTACGTATTTTTCATATTTGATTTTGGATGTTCTCTCTTTGTCTCTATTTTCTTTAGCTGCATGTATTTGAAAAATTCTATTAAAGAACCAATGATGATTAGTAGAGGCCAACCGAAAGGTTGGCCGAACGGGGTGCCTAACACCTTCCCCGATTCGTACCTTAGCCCTCGAACCCTCTTTCTCTGGTTAACGTTTTCAAGACCAGTAAGCCATTTTTGTTTTTCTTAGTTTTTCTCAAAAACTAAGTGGCGACTCCATTTTCAACAAAAAAGGGGTTTTCAAAATATTAGTTTTCAAGGTGTTAAAAGATTTTTCAAACATCCTTTGAATTCCCTTATTTTTGTAATATTTTCAAAACCCCTATATCCCAACGCCACAGTATTTTCTAACGACTCCGTCAAGGGCTGGTTTTCAAAATCAAATAAGAGGGTTAGACTCAAAAGTATCATTGGTTCTTAATATGTATTTCCCATTTGCATTCTTGCATGCATATGCATTGTTCTTCAACCCCCTGCTTGGTCGACCCTATCCCCCGATCGTTTATCCGTTTCAGGGATTGTTGGGAAGGCGAGCAAGCCTTACTGACTGTACGCTATCATAGGTGCAGTAAAAGAGTTCGAGCGTACTATTTGACCATGTTCTGCATGGGAGATATATACCCGGCTCTATTCAGAAGAGACTCTTTTCAATTGACCAAAATCGGCCTTTTACATATAGTAAACTTAGAACCCCCCAATTAGGTGTTGCTAACCTTAGTAGGACTATGTATTTTTCTTCATTGTATGTTTTGCTTATATATTATTAGGATTATTTTGATCAAGTTTAGGCTAGTTCTTTCTCCGGCTTCGACTCGGGTTTTTTGTTATCCTTTGCTTAGGCTAGCTTTTCCTTTGGGTTCTTACCCGGGTTTTGTTTTTCACTACATTCGATTTTTTTACCATAGTTTTCTTCCTGAGGTCATGCCCGTGTTTCGTTTTAATACTTCTATGAAAGTTTCTTTTCCCTCTGGGATCTTCCCGGATCGTTGGTTCCCCCCTCCTTGACATAGGTTCATTTCCTTCAAACCCTCGACATAGGCTCATTTCTTTCAAACCCTTGTCATACCCGTGAGAGTTATTTCCCTACCGTCATGCTGCTCATTTTTCTTTAGAATTTTTAGGTCGAACCAGTCCACTCAACGTAGCTCTATTTTCCTGCCAAAGTGCTGTCCATTTTCCCATTTTAGATGAGCTTTTCCTCTAGAATTTAGTTGATTCCCCTTCTTAACCATCTTTCTAGTTTTTGGGTTATCCTGTTATGCCGTTGGCACGAGCCCAATCGGGGACTTGTTTTAGTCTCCGTGTTTATCTACTCATGATTCACTATTTTGGGAATTCGAGATATTTGCTTCCTATTGTCAGAATGTTTGTCCGGGAAGAGTCTGATACTAGTTACTCTTCTTTTGGGATTCAGGTGTTCTCTGTGAGTTTACCATTGGGCCGAGAAAAGTACAGTGAACACACATTTGGGTGAGGTCAGGATCTGGCAGACTTTGTAGGGTATCTAAACAGTCGACTGAGTCACTGAAATGGTAAAAAATGAGGTGAATCTGGCAGCCTAATGAGGGCAATTACTGATATACAGAGAGTCATAGAGTAACAGACCCAGGCTCAAGTGCAATGTCAGGCACAGATCCGGGAAATTCAGGCCCGTATCTCTGTTGCAAATGGACAATCGAATGACACGAATGAGAATGCTGAAGACTTTTGAGATGACAATCAGGTCCCCGATGGACCGCAAGTTGTTCCACCACCACCACGGAACCCTCGTCAGGTGATAGTTGAGGAAGAAAACACTGTGCAGTCTAGAGAATCTGCACTGATTGAGAAGATCAACATGATGGAAAAGGTCTTTAGAAAGCCCAAGGGGATCGAGGAATACATGTTAGATGTGGGGGGACTATGTTTGTTTTCATATGCTAAATTATCGAAAAAATTTAAAATACCGGACATAGAAAAATTTGGCAGAATCGGAGATCCCTTAATTCATCTCCACATGTATGTTGGTACCGTGTCACCAATGGGGATTGATGACCAGTTGAAGGCTAAGCTCTTTCACCGATCTCTTTCTGGAACAGCTAAAAAATGGTTCCTCTCCCTTGATGTAGCCAAAATCAGAACTTGAAAAGACATAACAACGGCTTCTATCAGACAGTATAGTTACTATGTCCAACTAAACGTAACTGCTCGAGAGCTCAAAATGACCCGAAAGGAGAACAGGGAATCTTTTATTGATTTCCTGACCTGTTGGAGAGGTAAGGCCACTAAGATGACAAACCGGCCCTCTGAGAAAGAGCAAGTCAGGATCGTAGTAAAGAATTTGTAGTCCCCCTTGAAATGCTATCTGATCATACAGTCGCTCTCCACATTCAAGCAGTTGTTTGATGCCGGGATTCAAATAGAAGATGCAATTCAATCAGGCGACATCAAAAAAGCTGATCCGAGCCAGAAGCCCAAGAGAACTTCCCCCACAAATAACTAAAACCAATCTGTTACCACCAACCTCATGTCCTGCTCAAATGAGATAAACCTGCTAAACCCATCCTCCTCTGCCTAGCAGTCCAATAATGCCTAATAGGTAAATAATAGCCAACGGTAACAAAAGCCAAGGAGGGTGTTTACTCCCCTCAACATTTCTTTATCCACTGCCCTAAATCGACTCGTCGAGAAAGGGCTCATCAAGCCATTGAACCCCATTCCTGTACCTGATCCCCTACCGTCGAGGTTTAACGCCTCTCAATACTGCGCCTTCCACCAAGGTCTTGGGAATTTGACTGATAAGTGCATGAGGCTCCAACATGAGATTCAGAACCTCATTGACAACAAGGTGATCCCGCCACCATCCGCTACCTCAAAATCGAATGTCACTACTAACCCACTGTCGATTCATGCCAGGCAGGTTGAGGTAAATTACATGTCTCTGAAGGAATCAGAGGACCCGAGTCAGCACATCTGTTCAGCACACCTACCACGCCCTCATGTTTCAATAAATTAGGATCAGACAGCATGCTCATTCATGATGATTAGAGACAGTCAAGACAGGATGAAAGAATGGAATGATAATGCTTGAAAATGGTATCAACCGATAGCCCAAATCTACCAACAAGAGGAGGAGCGCATTAAAGAAGATGACTGGCCATTGGATTACCCGACTCGACTTTATAGGTTTGGTCATGTGCTCGATGGCATTACCCTTCCCTAACTTTTTGAGGAGGAAGTGTACGTCGATGAGATGCAGTTCTACTGGTTGGTAAGAATCGTGTTGAAATCAGATGGAGTAGAGTGGACTAATTTTTGGCCTACTCAGGAACAACAAGTGAATTTTATTGAAGAGGACATCTAGGAGGAAATTGATATTACATGGGCTATTGAAGATGATGAGGAAAGAATGGAAATGGTGGCTGTTAGTGACCTAAATGATCTGTGGGCGTTTGAAAGTCCTTTGCACGTAGACGAAGTGAGACAGACTGATAATGTGATGCCAGGATTATGGGATCCCAAAGACGGCGTGGAACACCTAACTAAAAGTGGACGACATTTTAAGCCAGCTCAGCTAGAGAAGGGACAACCAAGTGAAAAAGGGAAAGAGACAGAGCAAGAAGAGGAGGAGGATGCTGTATTGAGACAGTTAAAGACGTAAGCCAACATCAGTATCTAGGGCTTATTGATGGCTACGCATAAGCACGGGCAAGCTATTTTGAGGGTGTTGAACAAGGCCAGTGTCTCGATAGATGCAACCTCCGAGCAGCTTATTGGGCTTATTCTGCCAATCGCCGAACCAAAAGTCATTTTCTTTTTTGATAAGGATTTATCCGCTGAAAAAAAACGTCACAACAAGCCGCTACATGTCACCGTCAAGTGCCTAGAAAAATGGGTCCCGATAACCCTCGTTGATAATGGGTCTTCCTAGAACGTTTGCCCATTGAGAATGGCCGTCTGCTTGGGGATGAGGCCAGACCAGTTTACTCCCTACAATCAAGTGGTGCGAGCCTACGACAACACAAGAAGGGATGTACTAGGACTGGTGTCATTCGCCATTTCAGTAGGACCTCTGGAGACATCAGTTGAGTTTCACGTGCTAGACGTACCAGCGTCTTTCAACTTGTTGTTGGGAAGACCTTGGTTGCACGACCCAAATGTTTAGGCTGTACCATTGACTCTCCATCTGAAACTAAAGCTGATAAAGAACGAGGCAATTTTAACTATTCACAGGGAATACAACATTCATCCCTCGAGAGGAGAAGAGGGCATAACTCTGTTGGAAGTTCAGCATAGTTAAGATGATGTGTTGCTCAATGGTTTTTAGTTTGATGAAGCACAGGCTGCTCAGATGCTGATGAATGAAGAAGAAAGGTATGTCAACCCGCGGGCTGTAACAATGATGAGGAAAATATCCTTCTTCCCTGGCATGAGATTAGGACGCAAGCAGTAGGGAATCCCGGAACCCATTCAGGTATTGCCAACTTCGCACCGTTTTGGTCTTGGGTATAAACCAACGGAGGAAGATTTGGAAGGGCCTAGAAGGGGACTAAAGGCCAATTATTCTGGGACACTCAATGGGTACTTCGTTAAGGAAGGGAAAGATCTCCCGTATTGTGGCTTTTCAGAGCCGTGGATCGACGAAGAAACCAATCAACAGCTGCCAGGGTTGGAGATCTTTTTCAGCCATCAGTTGTCTGACACGGAGGAGGAAGAGACAGTGAAAGGGAAAAAGGAAGAAAAGAAGGTTCAGGAAGAAGATTGGGTCGACAAACTCGACGGTACTGACCTGGGAGTGCTGTTCAATGAGAAGATGGCTCAGCTGCTATAACTGAATCGGACTGATTCATGATGGGCTATAGCGCACTGGCAGACTACACCAAGCTCATCGTCGACGCGGCTGCAAAAGAAGTGAAAAATTGGACCCTCGAGTCTTGTAATGTGCAGGTCATCCATCCCGAGTCCAAGTTTGAGTTGGAGTCTGTAATCGAGGGCACATCTGTTGGTGCTCCTCTCCCTGCTTTTACCATCGCGTTTGTAATCCCCTCTGTTTTTAACGAAATGAACAAGATTTTCGGTTACTCTACTTTGCTTGATTTATTTCAAACACTTTCTGATAATTTTGAATTCAATGGGGATATTCCCGAAAAACTAAGACTTTTAATAAAAAGAGAAGAAGAAATGCGTGCCTAACCAATAATTGAAAAAACTTTGTCAATAAATCTGGGTAATGAAACTAACCCACAAAATATTCAAATTGGTTCCTCTTTATCCATAGTTGAACAAAAACAATTAATAACTTTATTAAAAGAATTCAAAGATGTATTTGTGTGGTCTTACGAAGATATGCTTAGAATTGATCCTGATATTATGTAGCACCATATCCCCTTATACCCTGATGCTAAACCGTTCAAACAAAAATTAAGATGGATCCGACCAGAATGGGCACTAAAGATCAAAGAAGAAGTTGCCAAACAAATCAACGTTGGATTCCTGATGGTAACTGAGTATCTGAAATGGGTAGCCAACATTGTTCCAATGCTTAAAAAGGACGATCGTATCCGAGTCTACGCGAATTTTTGGGATCTCAACAAGGCTATCCCGAAAGATGATTTTTCACTACCATACATTGATGTCTTGGTAGACAGTACAGCGGTGCATGCCTTGTTATCATTCCTGGATGGCTTCTCTGGATATAACCAGATTATGATGGATCCCGAGGATAGAAAAAAGACGACGTTCACCACACCCTGGGATACCTACTGTTATTGTGTCATGCCGTTTGGCTTGAAAAATGTAGGGACAACCTATCAAAGGGCTGCCACTACCTTACTGCATGACATGATACATAAGGAGGTCGAAGTGTACGTGGACGATATGATAATAAAGTCTAAGGACCGGGATGGTGTGGCGTTGGGATTTAGAGGTCAAAAATAAGAGAATTCAAAATGTTTAGAAAGATCTTTTAACACCTTGAAAACCAAATTTTGAAAATCCCCTTTTTGTTGAAAATGGAGTCACCTTTTAGTTTTTGAGAAAAACTAAGAAAAACAAAATTGGCTACTGATCTTTAAAATGTTAAGTAGAGAAAAAGGGTTCAGGGGCTAAGGTACGAATCAGAAAATGTGCTAGGCACCCCGTTCGCCCAACCATAAGGTTGGCATCTACTAATCATCATTGGTTCATTAATAGAATTTCTTAAATGCATGCAAATAAAGAAAATGGAGGTATGGAGAGAACATCCAAAATCAAATATGAAAAATACATAAAATATGTACATAACACTCCAAAATAAATATCAAAATAAAAATCCTAAGTCCTATGGCATGCAATTTCTAACTAAATGATATATGGAACACTCCCACATGCAATAATATTGAAACAACCTAAACTAGCATGATTTGGTTAAAAGAATAAGAATATGCTAGAAATTGTGAAAGCTACTTAAACATAGATTTGCTACAAAAGAAAAAAAATCAAACTATCATAAACATACTTTCAAATAAAGAAACTAAAATTTGTATATTATCAAAATTAACTAGGTTAACATTAACATGATGAATCAATAAAAAAATAAAAAATGTAAAATAAGAAATGCATAAAAGAGAAAAATACTATATCAAAAGAAAACCTATTTAACAAAGAAATTTAAAATAAGAGTTTTATAATAAAGGAGAAATTAAAGATTTAATAAGAAAAGAAAAAGATTGAACAAGATATGAAGGGTAGAAAATGCTATTAAAAATACAATTTAATTATTTACATAAAAGATAAAAAAATAAGAAAAATAAAAGAACATTAAAAGATATCTTTATGATTTTGTGCTTTTTGTTGTTAATGGAAGAAAGGAAAAGAAAAATATTATAAAAGACAAGTTAATAAGATTTAGCTATTAACGTTTTACATTTAAAAAAAAAAAGAATAAAAGAGAAGAAAATAGAAGAAATGAAAAGAATAATGGAGTATTTTAAAAGAGAAAATTATGAACTAATAAAGATAAAAATTAACTTAAAAGTCTTTTTTTGTGATTTTTGATTTTAGCAAAATAAAAAAAAATGCCGTGAAAAGAAAATAAGACTATGAAGAAAATGGAAATGGATTAGTCTTATAAGAAGAATAAACACTACTATTAAAAGAAAAGTAAATAAATGCTTAGAAAAAAAAATTATATTAAGAAAAGGGAAAGAAAATAAAGCTATTATTAGGCTAATGCTTAAAAGAAAATGGACATTAAAAGAATAAGAAAAGAAAAAATAAAATACTTGAATATTAAAACAATACTAAGAAAAATAAAAGAACATTAACCTAATATTATAAGAAAATAAAAAAAATAAAATAAATGGTACATTGAGAGGTCATCATATTAAACTAAATAAATGAAGCATTAACATTGAAGAAAGACAGAATATTAGAAATAAAGATGAAATCTACGTTACCAAGAAAAGAAAAATAAATGTACCATTACAAGAAATTTGAATTATATTAAAGGAAAAGGAAAATGAAATGTACTAAATGAAATTAATACTAAAAGATTAAAAGAAATTAATTACAACTATTTTGATTATCATGTACAGATAAAGTATTAACAACTATATCTATATGAATGTAAGTGCATCATTATAACAATTAACAATATTAATTAGTTGCAATCGTTAAAAATATTAGCACTATTTAATGATTTAATTAAGTTTTAATTCAAATAAGCAAATAAATAAGTGAGCTAAATGAAATGAAATACTAGAACATAAATAAAGCAATTGATAAGTAAAGTAAGAATGTAATAAAAAAGAAATATGTGAATTGATATTGAATTTTAACCCGATCACTCCAAAAGAAAGGAAATAGAGCTAGAAGGATCGAAGATCCAAACAAAATACCTGAATTGCGTAGGAATCCTCAAGTTGGTGGAATGAACTTCAATGGTCCAATCTTCAGGTAGTGATCCAAGCTAGGGTTTGGGACTATCGGAGGCTCGGATCTTGGTATCTCAGCAGAGCTTCGGCGTCGGGGATCGAAATCGCTTGATATATCAGCAGAGTCTCTCTCACTCAAAATTCGTATTGAAAACGTACGCTGAGGTACGGTATTTATAGAATTTTTCAACCAATGAGGTGTTGCCACGTTTTGGGACATGTCGGCCCATTTGAAGTTGGCGGTCGCCACAATGCAAGTTGGCGGTCGCCATGTTTTTGGAAGGTTCTTCAAAGTTCTATGGTGGTCGCCACAATGGGAGTTGGCGGTCGCCATGATGAAAGGTGGCGGTCGCCACTTTTGGCTAGGGTTTCCACAAAGTTTTATGGCGGTCGCCATAATGAGAGTTGGCAGTCGCCTTACTTGGGCAGCAAGTTTCGATGGTTCGTTAAAATTTTATTGGTTTGAAGGTTTCGGGTTCAAGTACTGAGCTTCGATAACTTTCCGAGGATCGTACGGAGGCACCATTCCATCTGTTTTCATCATCAAATTCGCCTAAGATTAGGCGGGGTCAAATTAGGGTGCCTACAAATGACCACATCACAGCACTGCGAAAATTTTTCAAGAGGATTCGAAAGTACAAGATGCGGCTCAATCCACAAAAGTGTGCCTTCGGGATTATTGCTGGAAAGATGCTTGGATTTATGATCACTCAACGGGGTATCGAAGTGGATTCTTTAAAGATCAAGGAAATTTTGGAAATGCCTCCTCCAAAGACCGAACGAGAAGTCAGGGAATTTCTGGGTGAAATACAGTTTATCAGTCGATTCATTGCAAAACTGACAACTACCTGTGAGCCGCTCTTCCGTTTGCTGAAGAAAGGAGTCGAGTTCAAATGGGATAAAAAATGCCAAGACGCCTTTGATGTCGTACGACAGTACCTGCAAAATTCACCTGTTCTAGCTCCTCCCGAGCCTAACAGGCCACTAATCCTCTATTTGTTAGTAACTGATTCAACTATGAGATGTAGGCTGGCGCAAGAAGGTGAACCTAGAATTGAAAAGGCCGTCTACTACTTAAGTAAGAAGATGATAGGGCCAGAAATACGGTACACAACATTAGAGAAGACGTGTTGGGCCTTGGTTTGGGCTTCCCAAAAATTAAGGCACTACATGTTGTCCTTCACAGTGAATATCATCTCCTGGATGGACTCGTTGAAGTATCTGTTTGAAAAGCCAGCACTGACAGGAAGGTTGGCTCGATGGTTGCTGTTGTTATCAGAATTTGATCTTCAATATATCACCCGGAAGTCAGTCAAGGGCAGAGCAGTGGCAGAATTCCTGGCAGATCAATCAGTAGAGGGAGAAGAAGACAGAGTTCCAATTTCCTGACGAACAGCTGATGAAAGTAGGGGATTACAAGGGGACTCTATATTTCGATGGCGCATCCAATCAATATGGCTATGGAATAGGAGTCCTCCTTGTCACTCCTAACGAATCACACGTCCTCTTGTCATTAAAGCTCAATTTTGAAGTCACCAACAATCAGGCTGAATATGAGGCATGTTTAGCTGGATTGGAGGTAGCCCTGGAACTAAGGGCAAGAAAGCTGGAAGTCATCGGAGATTCAGCACTGGTGGTTTCAAAAGCAAGAGGAGAATGGAAGGTTAGGGACTTAACCTTGATTCTCTACCATCAAGTGCTAGATAAGCTAATACCGTGTTTTGAATCAGTGATCTTCACCCATGTACCCAGACTACAGAACAAGTTCGCCAATGCACTGGCCACCCTAGCATCCATGATTGACATACCACTCGGAGTCCGGATGAGGCCTTTGATAATTGAACAGAAAAGAAAGCCAGCATATGAGATGATAGCTGCCATTGAAGAAAGCGCTGACGATCTCCCATGGTATTTTAACATTCAGAATTTCGTGGAGAAAGGAGAATACCCCAAGTTTGCCAGCAAAAAGGACAAAGGGCGATACAACGACTATCTGCACAATTTGTCATTTGCGGTGGTAGACTATATAAACGAGGACATTCTGGGGTCAATAAGCTATATGTTAACACTGAAGAAGGTCAGGAACTGATGAAAGAAATACACGCAGAAGTTTATGGGCCACACATGAGTGGAAATATGTTAGCCAAGAAAATCCTACGACAAAGATACTTTTGGATGACAATGGAGACAGACTGTATACAGTTCGTGCAGAGGTGTCATAAGTGTTAGATTCACGCTAACCTCATGCACGTTCCCCCATCCCAGCTGTATAACCTGACGTCGCCATGGCCGTTCTCAGTGTGGGGCGTCGACGTAATTGGCAGAGTAAAACCGAAGGCATCCAATGGACATGAGTTTATTTTAGTGGCCATTGATTATTTCACTAAGTGGGTGGAAGAAGCTTCCTACTCAGTATTGAAGGCCTCCCATGTTGCTAAATTTATCAAGCAAAACATCATCTGCTGGTACGGAGTCCCACATGAGGTTATCTCAGACAATGGTTCACTTTTTCAAGTGGAGGTCCTGGATCATTTCGAAGAATACCGAATAGTGGCTCACAAATCCTCACCATATCGGCCACAAACCAACGGAGCAGTCGAGGCAGCAAACAAGAACATCAAGAAAATTTTGCAAGAGACAATCAATTCGCACAAAGATTGGCCGGTGCATCTACCATTTGCACTTTGGGGATATAGGACATCGATCAGAACTTCAACAGGAACTACGCCATACTCCTTAGTATATGGGATGGAAGTTGTACTTCCCATTGAAGTGGAAATCCCTTCACTAAGAGTAGTAGCCGAGGCCAGTATTCCAGAAGCAGAATAGCAGAGGAATCGAATGGAGGAATTGCTCTTGTTTGATGAAAGAAGACTGCATGCTCTGTTTCATGTACAAGGATACCAAAGGAGGATAGCCCGAGCATTCAATAAGAAGGTCAAGACCCTGGATCTTAGAGAAGGAGATCTGATTCTTAAGGAAATCAGAGCTCCTATCTTCGACCCAAGGGGCAAGTTCAAGCCAAACTGGTCCGGACCGTTTCTAATTAAAACCATCATAACCGGTGGTGTAGTCATTATTATGGATTTGAATGGCAATGTGTTCTCCACTCTAGTTAACCTCGATCAGCTTAGAAAGTACTATCCTTGAGGTAAAAATAAAGATGAAATAAAAAGCTCGCTGAGTTAAAAATTGAAAAGGCAACTCAGGCAAAAGTTAGAGCAGTCCACAAGGCCGAAAACTCAAAATGGCGACCTTGGCAAAAGTTAGGGCACTACAAAAGGAGAGTGTCAATACCCGAGGGAAAACCGAACCCGAATTACATTATGGTCTGATTCCATCTTTTTGGAATACGTAGCCAGCTTCTTTTAAGAAGTTCGGCCACATTCTTCGTTTTTAACCATCTTTGTAAGATTAATACAAATTAATTTCTCGATTTTGATAATAAAGTCATTCAAACTTTGGATAAATTTGAACCATCTTAAACATAAAGTGGGAGTTTTTTTTTCATTACCTTAATTGGAGATGCAAAGTTTTGAAATAAAGGGAGGGCACACAAGCCCCAAACTCCACAAACAAAAAGGAAAGCTATGAAATTTTCAAATTAAAGTTGAAATCCTCAAATTCTTCTCCTCTTCGCCGCTTATTTCCCCTCTTCTCTATCCTTCTTCTCCCGATCCTGTAGCAGCTATGTCTTAGACTCATCATGGAGCTCAGGGCACTGCAGCTCCTGCATATCCATCCACAAGTGAGATGGCCAGGCATCCTGGTATGAGGATAGGAATGGGGCTGCAGCGTAGATGAGAACAGACGGTCTCGGATACTGGAAAAGATGGTCTGACTGCGATCGAACTGCCGCATAATCCGATGAGGGTAATAAAAGGTAGTTTGACGAAGGCCGACCAGCAAAACACCAGGATGATCCATAGTGGTCAGGGTCATAGCTGAAATTCGCCACCAGGGGCACTGCCAAGTAATATCTGGGCCAATCAAAGAAGAAAGGTACTGCCGCCAGGCAACCTCGGTGTCACAAATCTGATAACGGGGGCGGTAGAGGAAAGTAGTAGCATTATGTCTATCAGTGAGTGGATTTTGCACAAGATTTACCTTCTCCATCAGCCAAATCTGCAGCAAAAGTTAGAACAATGAGGGAAAAGCTTTGTAGTAAAACAGAAAGCTTGATGCAGAGAAAGATGTTGAGCTTACCTGAAGAAGTAAAGGGCTACCAGCTTAGGTGGTGGCCTTACCACGATGAACAGCATCTAATCCCGACAACGTCTCGACTAAGTCGAGTGGCACGAAATCATTCCCCATCCACATTTGAGCAGCAATGTTAACCAGGGCGCAGCTAACTCGCCCGTCAGAAGGAATAAGCAGATACTGAGCAAGAAGGCAGAAGCAAAGTGCATACCTTTGCCGCAGTTGAAAACCAAGGTCGCTGAGACGACCGGTGGGACAAAACCTATTAATAATCCAGGGAATGTCGAGATAGTCATCCTGTGTCAAAAGGGAGGCCTCCATCCTAGACAGACCACAAGCTGTATCACCTGCTGTCAAAGTGAGAGAAAGAAAGTGAGAACCACAACAGCACTCCATGGGGCTAAGTCCAAGATGGCAGCAAACTCCTCTACAGTGGGGCAGAGTTCTTCAAGGCCAATCGGAAAGACATGAGACTGCGGATCCCACAGTTGAGCAGCAGCTGACAATAAAAGACTGTTAATCTCCACGGTCCTCAGTGAAAAAAGGGCATTCAAGCCAAATGGGAAAAAGTTCAAATGTTCAATGTGGGAAAATGCTTCAATCCATAGAGAAAGAAGAGAAGCCATATGAGTTGGGATAACAGCAAATGGGGCCCCCAGGGCTATATTTATAAGGCTGAAAAAGGTGAGAAATCGAAGTTTCGACAAAAGGCCCATTCAAAGTGGCAGTCGCCATCTTAGAACTGGCGATCGCCAACTCCAAAAAGCATAGTACAGTGACATCATTTCTTTGACCAGGCGACCGCCATGTCTAAACAGGCGACCGTCAACATTTTTGGAAAGTGGCGACCGCCATGTTTGAACACGGCAAGTGTGGGTCAGTTTGCAGTTTGTGTGATCTGCGGCATTTGAACTATGCATCCAAGATAGTTTGAGCATCAAATAAAGGAAAATCATGCAACAGATGAACGGATGAAGTAATAAATGGTGCTAAGGCCCAAAATGCATCAAAAACAGATCGAATATGTTAGAGTAAAAAAAAATGGGGCACCCAGGCCCAATAAACAGTAAACTAGGACACACAGGCCCATAGATCAGGTAAATGTATGAAAATATGTCAAACTGGGGCACACAGGCCCATCAAAATAAATGAAACAGAAAATGAATAAAACTGGGGAGGGGGGAAGCTCTCTCTCTCACTGATGTCTGGGGTGGACCCGGTGGGAGGAAAGACCGGCCTCGTCTAAGCTCACGTCCTCAAAGAGCCTCTCAATATTGTCATCTACATCGCTGCCTGAAGAAGAAGATATGGCTCTAGAACGACTCTGAGCAGAAGAGATAGATCCTCGGGAGCGAGCTCTAGAGGAGGTAGCACGAGAACCACGACCTCGAGCTGGGGCTGGAGCAAGAGAAGGAGCAGTAGCCCGTGGTGGTATTATGCCGGTAGCTGGTACCGGAGGCTGTTAGAAGAAAACCATAATCAGAACAGAGTACAAAAAAGTGCGGGAATTTTAGAAAGAACCATGAGAATACTTACTATGACTGCAGGAGTGAAAGCGATGTCAGCTGCTCGTACGGTGGCGTTAAACTGACGGATCAGTGCCCTTTGACCGGTAAGTATCAGCAGCAGACGGCCCACCCATGCCTGATTAAATTGTAGAAGGAAAAGGAAAAGGCAGTCAGACAAATAAAGCAAAAAATGAAAAAAATAAAAGGGGGGAATAAGGATAAGGAAATACCTGGCCAATCTCTGCTCTAAACTCGGAAACTAGCGGGACTGGAATAGGAAGGGAGAAGGAGAAGCCATAAGCCACAGTCTGGATCTCCTAGGGAATGTCCGGGCCTATCACACCACTAGCAGCTTGAGCAGCAGCCCTAGCAGGACCAGCTGCTCCAGCAACAGCACCAGCAGCACCAACATCAGCAGCCTTTAGTGCCTGTTCTCGCCTCCTGCCACCTGGGGCAACCGAGCCAGGTCCTAATGGACCAAGTAGATGGGCCTGGGCCCAGGCAGTGTAATCTCCCTCCGCCACCAGCAGCTCAGTAGCAGGAGTCCCCACCAGCTCGAGGAGAAGATCGACCCGGCTCAGCTGCTCAGTCCGGCGCATACAGGTCGAAGGAACTACTGGGATCCAAAAGTGATTCAGGCCGAGCGACTAGTGAACCACTCGCTCTCCTAGATAGTACTCCCGTCCAAATGGACCTTCCAGCAGGATCCGCTTGCGAGTGATATCCCGACTACGCATCAAATCTGTGCCAGTCCGATCCTCTACTCCCTGCCAAACGTCCCAGTGAACCTGCAGAGTACAGTGAACAGTACAATATACAGTAATCAATCAACACAGTGCAGTGAAAGGTACGGTGAACAGTGCAAAGAACAGTGCAGTGAACGGAACAGTGAATAGTGCAGTAGGCAGTGTAATGAAGAAAGTAGTGTACAGAATAATAAGCAGTAAATAAAGATACCTGGGCGGGAGTCAGCCGGTCCAGATAAACCTGAAATCGGTCAATGTCCTTCCCCCCGGCCTTCTTCCCCTTCAGCCCTCGGGACCACCGGGTTGCACAGGGAATAACCAAAGGGTTTGCAGATGAGTTCGCCTGGACATGAAGCCGGAGGAACTCATAGGTCTATAACTGTAAAGGGGAAGACGTCAGCAAGTAGATAATAACAGATAACAGAAATGAATAAAAAAAGCGTAGAAACTAAATCATACCTCCCAAACCCTCCACTATCCCCCAATATTGAGCACCTGAGGGAATCGGGTCAGTGTCCGCATAAAGCTGTGGAGGGTGGCGAGAGCAGCCCCTCCCCAGTCGTAATTGGCAACCCGATCAAGTCGAGCAAGTCTGCCCAAGTAATGCAAATGTATGGTATTCTCCTTATTCGAAAACAAGGAGGTACCAAACATATACATTAAGAAGCCTCGGGCGGCCCACTCGTAGTGGCAAGGTTCGGTGCACTGGAAATGTCTGAATCGCTCAAAGAACCAGGTATATCTGACTCAGTCGTGATCCATCTGAGCAGAAACGGCCCCGAGGAAGTACAACAGCGCGTCGATCGACTGGGCTATGGACGGATCAAACGGGATGGGAGCTCCTTCAACCCGGATGTCGGTAATAAGCGCGAAATCCAAAGGCGTCAGGGTAGCCTCGAAGGTGGGGAAATGAAAGGTGTTGGTGGTATCCCACCACCGCTCGACCAAGGCAGTCATCCATACCCAGTCATTGCTCGTCCTACCCAACAGGGGTATGAAGTGAGCAAAGCCGGAGGCATCAATGTAAGCCCGGCATCATACCACTCCAACACCTCCCCGGAGGCTGAACCTCCGAAGCCTCGGATGTAGTGACCAGCCTGTAAAGAGAAGACAAACAAATGATACATAAAGAGCAGATCAAACACATGAAACATGCAAGTCCTGATAAATTAGGCAAACCATTCAAACCCTAGGTGACGGTCCTTCGGTTCTTTTCGAGCCCTAGAAAACTAGGCACCCTAACACTAGGTTCATGATTTATGCACATCATAGTAATTCTAGGCCTCCATTATTTTGTGTCAACCATTCTTTCCAAAAAATAAGAAATCTTTGTGTTTTGCCCCTTTCACCCTAACCGTTTTAGGATTAATTTGACCCAATCTTCTAAAAAAAAAATTGTCCATAAATTTTCAAATTTTCTAAAATTTCTAAAATTTCTTAAGATTTTCCACAAAATTCTAAAATTTTTTCTCAAAATTTTTAAAATTTTCTTAAAATTTTCTTCAAATTTCTAAAATTTTTCTTCAAATTTCTAGGATTTTCTTAAATTTTTTTTCAAAATTCTAAGATTTCTAGGATTTTCTTAAAATTTTTCTCAAAATTCTAAAATTTTTCTTCAAATTTCTAGAATTTTCTAAAAATCTTCCAAAAAGTTTTTCTAATTTTCGAAAACTACCCCTTAAATTTCTAGAGTTTGTGAAAAATTTACCCCAAATTTTAGGATTCTAACAAAATTACCCTTAAACTTTCTAGATTTTTTGAAAATCACCCCTTTGGTTTTCTTCGAATATATATATATATATATTTTTTGAACCCTTATCTTTTTGAGATGTTTTCTCCTTCCAATAAATCATATTTTAAGCCATAACTTGGCTTTTGATCTCGTACCTCATTCCGAACTTTTAGGTCCTAATTCGACCTATTAATTCGTGGTTATCCTTCTCGATAACTTTAATTTTAAACCGCAACTTGTTTTTTTAATCATTTTTATCCCTCGTTTTGAATTTTTAGGTCTTAACTCGACCTATTAGTTTGATGTCTTGCTCGTCGGTCCTCCTCATAACCTTAAACTGACACGTCGGTCCTCCTCATGACCCTAAATTGACTCGTCAGTCCTCTTTATGACCATAAACTGACTCGTCGGTCCTCCTCATGACCTTAAACTGACTTGTCAGTTCTCCTCATGACCCTAAACTGACTCATCGTTCCTCCTCATGACTTTAAACTGACTCGTCGGTCCTCCTCATGACCCTAAACTGACTCGTCGGTCCTCCTCATGACCATAAACTAACTCATCAGTCCTCCTCATGACCTTAAACTTACTCATCGGTCCTTTCACGACCTAAAATTGATCGATATCTTTCTTGTATTATACAGATTTGCATTACACTATACTTGTCATGCATCATATTTCTTATCTTACATCCTTGCATTCTGCCCTATGAACTACGTTCTGGTCTGATCCCTAGCAAAGGGGTACGTAGGCAACTCGATGAAAATTCGAGTACGACTAACATCATATGTATGCTTGTGTGCTTGTGGCCTGAGATTAACCGCTCAGTCAAATGGATGCTGTCTATGGGTCTTTGATATAACTCACATCACGCGTTGTTACACAAGTTATATCAAAGAGGGGCAACTGTAGACACCCCAATTTGACCCCGCCTAATCTTAGGTGAATCTGATGATGAAGACAGCGTGAATAGTGCCACAGTACGATCCTCGGGAGGTGATCCAAGCTCGGCATTTGGACCAAAAACCTTTAAGCCATTGAAATTTTGTCGAACCTTCGAAACTTGCTGCTCAAGTAAGGCGACCGATAACTTTCATTATGGCGACCGCCATAGAACTTTGTGAAAACCCTAGCCAAAAGTGGTGATCGCCACATTTCATCATGGCGATCGCCACATTTCATCATGGCGACCGCCAACTCGTATCATGGCGACCGCCATAGAACTTTATGGAACCATTCAAAAACATAGCGACCGCCAACTTGCATTGTGGCGACCACCAACCCCAAATAGCCTGACGTGTCCCTAAAACGTGGCAATATTTCATTGGCTGAAGAACTCTACAAATACCGTACCTTTGGTACGTTTTTGAGGATAGAAAACGAGTGAGAGGTTTTGAGAGTGAAGCTTTGCCGAGATGCCGAGCAATTCCAAGCCCCGACGCCGAAGTCGTGCCAAAATACCAAGTCCCAAACCTCCAATACCTACATTTAAAGCCCTAGCTTGGAATCACCATCTGAGGATTGAAGCACATTCCTCAATTTGAGGATTTCATGATTTAGGTACCTCGTTTGGATCCCCGGTCTTTCTAACTCCAATTCCTCTCTTTTGGAGCAATCGGGTTAAAATTCAATTTCAATTTGCATATTCCTTCCATTTATATAGTTAATCTTGTTTACTTCATGTAATTTAGTTGCTTTCTTTACTTCTTTAGTTATTAATTTTCTCACATTCATACTTAACACATTTGTTATTTTCTTTATTTAATTAATTCATTAAAATAGTGCTAATATGTTTTGACAATTACAACCAATCAATGTTGTTAATTGTTATAATAATGCACTTACATAATTATGGATATAGTTGCCAATACTATATTCATATTTGACAATTAAATAGTTATATTTTGATTCCTTTTTTTTAGTATTGGCTTAATTTTATTTACTAGTGTATTCCATTATCTTCTTTTTCTTTCCCATTTTCTTTGTGTTGTTTAATTTCTTTCTGTTTCTCTCACCCCCTCTACCAGTCCTCGAACCAAGGACTTGAAGGCTGCAATATCAACTGGATGCCAACAAGCCAATGGGAGGGCTGGTTGTTTAATTTCTTTTATTAGCATAAATTTAATTGTTTAGCATTTATTTTCCTTTTTCTTTTCTTTTCTTTTGATATTAGCCTAATGTGCCTTCGTTGGCCTTTATTTTCCATTTTTTTTCTTTATAGTAGTGTAATATTTCTTTTTAGCATTTTATTTCTTTTTCTTTTCTTCTTGTAATTTAACTTTATTTTCATTTCTAATGTCCTACTTCTTTTTCTTTTCTTCAATAATAATGTTTCACTTTATTTATTTATTTTTAGTGTTCATTTTTTAGCTTTTATTTTTCATTCTTCCTTTCTTTTTAATGTTAATGTAGCCGCCCTTTTTTTTAGCACTTTCATTTATTTTCTTGTCATTATTGTTAGCTTTATTTTCTTTTTCTTTTGTCATCCTTTTCTTTCATTAAACTAATAAAAATCAAAAAAATATTTTAAGCTACATTTCATTACCATTAGTGTAATTTTCTTTCTTTTTGTTTTCTCTTTCTTCTATTTTCTTTTAAAATATATATAGTTAGGTTTTTTTTTTCAATAGTCTAATAAACATTTTCTAATCTTTTCATTTTTAGCATAATTTTTCTTTTGTGACCTTTTTCTTTTCCTTTAAATCCTTAAATTCTCGTTTATTATAAAATCCTTCTTTTAAATTTCTATGTTGAGTAAGCTTTCTTTTAATGTAGAATTTTCTCTTCTTTACATCTTTTGTTTTATACTTAGCATTTCTTTTTTATGTTAATACCAATTTAGTTTATTTTGATAATGTGCATATTTTGGTTACTTTCTTTGAAACATTGTGTTTAGAATAGTTTAGCTCATTTTATTAGCAAATCATGTTTAATTAGTTTTAGCATCTTTTAGTATATTTTTGTTATTTTATTCAAATCATGCTAGATTAGATTATTTTTATGAATATTGCATGCGGGTGTGCTTCATGTATCATTTAGTTAGAAATTGCATGTCATAAGACTTAGAATTTTTATTTCGATATTTGCTTAAATTGGCGTTCTATATACATATGTTAGGTATTTTTCATATTTGATTTTGGATGTTCTCTCTTTACCTCCATTTTCTTTAGTTGCATGTATTTGAGAAATTTTATTAAAGAACCAATGATGATTAGTAGAGGCCAACCTTATAGTTGGGCGAACGGGGTGCCTAACATCTTTCACGATTCGTACCTTAGCCCACAAACCCTCTTTCTCTGGTTAACGTTTTCAAGACCAGTAAGCGATTTTTATTTTTCTTAGTTTTTCTCAAAAACTAAGTGGTGACTCCATTTTCAACAAAAAAGGGATTTTCAAAATATTGGTTTTCAAGGTGTTAAAAGATTTTTCAAACATCCTTTGAATTCTCTTATTTTTTAAACATTTTCAAAACTCCTAAATCCCAACGCCACAGCATGCATTTGAGAAATTTTATTAGAGAACCAATGATGATTAGTAGAGGCTAACCTTACGGTTCGGCGAACGGGGTGCCTAACACCTTTCTCGATTCGTACCTTAGCCCCCAAATCTGTTTTCTCTGATTAAACGTTTTAAATATCAGTAGCCATTTTTATTTTTTTTATTTGTTCTCAAAAACTAAGTGGCGACTGTATTTTCAACAAAAAGAAATTTTTAAAATTTGGCTTTCAAGGTGTTAAAATATTTTCTAAACATCTTTTGAATTTCTTATTTTGAACATTTCCAGAAATCCCAAAATCCCGACGCCACAATAACCGAGATGCCACTTGACGACTTGACATCCCAAGTTACAAACTGAACGGCACTGTAGCTTCATTGCATCAAACTCATCTTGAATAAGGCACTCGCCCAACTGAGATCCCGTACTCGTTAGATAGACAAGCAGCACAGATGTGTTGATATTGATGCCCAACTTAGCTGACAAGCTTCTCAATGTGTAACGGGTCAGTATAGCTCGTCTCTGAAAGTCAAGGGTACCTCGTACCCTATATGACACCAAGGGTTACTTTTGTGCCCACAGCGATGTCTCATGCGTACACGCGTGCTAAGCAATGCACATGACGTGTCACTTGAGCAAGGCAATGTTGATCCTTAGGCCAAAAGTGCATTATACCAATTCACTCGTCAAGATGCTCGACTCGTTTCATAGGCTTATGTGTCCAACAATAGCATCCAAGCGTGACTCTAGCAGTAAGCCACACATCTTAGGCCGCAAGACCCCTACAAGCAATGTTGAACCCATAACAAGTAGGTAGGTCAGCACACAAGGCCTTCCGGTGGTGCCTCGATAGCCTAATCGGGTTAGGACACTCAGATAAGAAAGATAGCCCGCAGGGCCAGCGAGTCGGTGTCTACAACATTTTCCCTAAGTTCTACGCGCGATGTCTAAAGCCCCTGGATCCTCCGGTTGACATCGTCCATGGGGCACCTGTGCCCGCATGAAGACCCTGAAACACCTCTCTTTGGTGCCTAGAGCCTGCCCCCAATGTTGCCTTAGGGTTATCCACTTCAGTGCCTAGTGATTACACATGGGAGGGCTAGTAGCTGATACACCACTACCCCCCCCCTTATAATAGAATTCTGAGCCATCTCCATCTTGGCATGAGAAAACATCAAACTGTTTGAGGTGTCATAATAGATTTTCAAAAATATTATTTATTTTTGAAAAATCCCCAAATTTCAGCCCAACATATTTGTCCAATAAATGAAGCTATCAAAAAAATATCAACTCTATCGGACATCGTTTGAGACCCGAAAACCCAATGCCAAACTGTTGCACGCCGTGCCTAGCGCCAGGCTATGCTGCATGCACACGCCCCACTCTGCGCCCATGCGCACTGCCACTGTCTTGTGTTGCGCTGTTGTATGCCATATGGTCTTGTTAGGGCATCATGACACATTCTATGGTCAATGTTGCTAGTACTCCTGAACACCGTCGTGGGCCTACTTCGAGCTATTCTTATCACGAGGACACGACATCACGGGATTGGCCTTATCAAATGGAAACCCATGACACACGGGCATGTCGAGTTATACATAAATATAAGTAAATGAATATTCTATCCATTTATTCATATTTACATACCTTAAATATTACATCATAAAGGAGTTTAAACTGATTAAAGGTATATAATTATTACATAATGATTACAGTTTCACCAAGGATTCAACAAAAAGTACACTGGACCCGTGGAAACTAAACAAAAAGAACAAAAGGGTAAACACTCAATTCTTCAGCTAGCATTGCTAGGGTTTGCTGGCTCCTGCTACTCATCTTGTTCTTCAAAACCTTCTTATTCACCATGGGTGACTTCCTCAAAGAATTTCTTCTCCTCACATGTGACACAAATACCATGAGCCAAAGCCCAGAAGAAAACTCCCTAAACCTTTTAATCAAACTCACAACAAAATATACCACAACGCATGTCAAGTAACACTCAAGCACACTTTAAAGTCAAGAAGAGAGACAAATTTATAACAAGGTAGTAGATAAGTCAATAAACATGCGAGTATGATATGTCGTATATGCAATGCAAATACCCAACCAGACATACACCCAGATCATAATAGGAATTCCACGCTGGAAATTACGAGATTAGACTTTATAGATAAATTGTACACCAAAGCCATCACTACTCCTCATTGTGAATAGTAAACTCTCGCCTAGGTATTATGTCTCAGCTATTTTACTTAATGGCAACGACATGAGGTTTGGGTTGAACCTAAATGCTCCCACCTTAAGAAGCACGATGCCTTCGCACCAGTGTCAACTCTAAAGTCCAAACTACCAATAATAACACGCTATCAAAATCAGAATACTAGTGACGAACCTATGGTGCCTAACAATATTTATAATAGACCATTTTTAACACCGGGGATGCACTATAAACCAAAATCATTTCAAACACCAGAGATGCACCCAGGGTGTACAAGGGGAATATATTCTAAAACATTTATAAAAATGAAAACCAAGGATGCCCTAGGCTTAGAACTAAGAAGGACAATAACACATCCCAACAACGGTTTACACAGATGGACTCTAATATGCCAAGATGCAAGTGACAATGCCCACGATGTGTAATATGGATCTCAAGTATTACTATCTATAGTATGGCATCAACTAGCATAGCAAAGTTCATGGTACAACTCGCTAATCATAAAGTACAAGTATGTGAGGTACAAACTACAATTCTCAAGATATGATTCAAAACTTATTGACATGAGTTCTAATCATCATACATTTACTTAAAAATACCAATCAACTAATTCAGATTAATTAAAACACATACTCGGGTCTCACGATAAAAGGTACTCAAACATACACATAGCAACTTTAAAGGCTAAGTTGATGTATTAAATTTAAAGGGTCGGTAGGGTTTTGGGGCATCTAGACTTGGAATCAAGTTATGATTTTTAAACACTATTTAGATAAAAATATTTTCTACAACGCTTATATTTAACACTAAGACCAAAACCTAAGACAAATGGGTGAATAAAGCATTCTAAGCGAAAACGGTTCAGCACTTTCCTAAAAAATTTACCAAATATACGCCTCTATTGGTCTCGATTTTGGGGTATCAAATCAAGTCCAAATGAGCCTTTTTTAGAATATATTCTAGTTTAACATGTCCCCTATAAGTTTCATATTTAGTGCTAAGGGTAGTTATTTGGAACAAGTTAGAGTTTTTGGCCATTTTATAAAATAGGTTCTATTAGCCACCAAAACTCAGCAGAGCCGATTTTGGACAAAGAGTTTGAAACGGTTTTGAGGGACCTTCCCGAGGTATCTAGGTCTATTTTTTGGACAAAACGTAGTTCCATATGTTAGTTACAATGTTAATGTAGGCCACTTTTAGAGTAGGTCACTAAAAATAGGGGGTTTTGGCTATATAACAATATGTGATAGAAGTGTCATTTCATGGCTGAATCAAAATAGAGAGTTCCAATAGGGTTTTGACCTTTTAAAACTCAATATTTTGTATTTATTTTTGGTGGGTAGTTAGATATACATGTTATCTACAACTTTTATGTTTTGGAAAAGGCTCGGATCGCATTGTAAACTAGGGTTTTTAGGTTGGTATTGTCAACTGGTCAAAAAATGACACACTATGGTAGAATTTTAATATCTCGAGTTCTACTGACTCAAATGGGTTGAAACCAATTTTGGATGACCGTTATCCCAAAAAGATAAATCTGGAGAGAAAGAACATGCTTTGATCAAGTTTCTACGTTGAGTTATGGAGTTCCAAAGTTGAGGGTAGAAACATCAAAGCTCTCAAAAATCAGGTCCCTTTATGTTCAAGTCTCCTACTTATGAAATGTCAAGGTTTTGTTCTATTTCTTTGCATGCTTGTGTTTTAGACATGAATATCAAGGCTCCAAAATACTTTTAAGTCATTAAACTCAAAAATAACAACATACAACTACATCTCATATCATCTAAAAACACAACAACCCCTTATTTCTTAACTACAACACCTTTTCGGTTTGTTTTCGGGTCTTAATTTTTGAAGTGTTTAAATGGATGAGTTGAGGGATATTTTGAGTGATATTAGACATAAGGTTTAGAGGTTTTACTCACTAGTTTAGAGGCACAAATGGTGGTAGGATAGAAGGACTTAGCTTTTAGAAAATACTCCTTGATTTCTTAGCTCCCTTCTTCCTTCTTTCTTTTTCTTTCTTCTCTCAATTCATCCAAACTCTTCTAGAACACTTTGAATCTGGTTTTTCTCCTTTCTTGGCAGAATATAATGGAAGAGAAAATGTAACGCCCCGATTTCGAAATAATGAAACCCAAGAAAGGATAGAAACTTTCCCTAATAAAAGTGATCATTTCTCTTTTGAAACACAACTCCTGAAAATAGTCACTTTATAACCCAAAAGATAGTTTAAACATATTTAGGCAAATCCCGGTCAAAACAATTTTTTTTTTATGAAAAACCACCCAGCGGAGTCCGCTCGAGCAGTGAAGTACCCGAGAGCATCCTGGCCAAAAACCTGAAGATTTTTCTAAAAGCCGAGAAAACATTTGATTATCATATGTCTCAAGCATACTTTTTAAGAGGCTCAAATATAAGGTAAATACATGCATTTGGCAGGAAATAATACCATTTAACCCCAAAGACTTGGAATTTTAACATTTGAAACCATAGTGTATCACCCGAAAATCAAGGAATTCAACCCAAAGTACATATCCAACGTCCTCACGTGCGTACAAATATATGAACAGGATCTTAGGGTCTTACAAAAAGGTTACTCCAACCCACAAAACAATATCCAAGTTCAAGAAGTAATTACATCTTTACAATTTCCTTTCTCAAAAGATGGTACAAATAAAGGGGTAATTCTATCCACTACTCACCGACAACCGTCCTCTCGGTCCAAAACCTACTTCCCGCTATCACTTGAAATGTTGTTAAACAACATGAGCTGAAACTCATAGGAAAAAGACTAACAATGAACATATGCATGACATATGAAGATGGTTATGTGGGATGCACACATAAGTGTAACCGAAAAACACGTCGTTAGTCCCCAAATCAAATTCCCAATACATAGCCAAGTTTTGTGTAAAAGGATTATCATTCCATACTTCATAATTTCGGTGAAACTAACCATTCTACCCAATCATCTTATCATTCCCAAACTATTCAACACATTTTCACATCCCATCATTTTATCTAATTAAGGTTTTACCAACCTAATTTATCTATCAATTCATTTCAGTACCAAGGCCGGACGGTGCCTATAGATCCCAGCATATTTATCGCCACCGGTCCACGCGAGGTCCGTGGGATAAATATCCATTCTATCCCGATACGGTGAGCACACATTTTTGGTTTCCCTCGAAAACATCGATGGGTGGTGTAGATACCCCAATTTGACCCCGCCTAATCTTAGGTGAATTCGATGATGAAAACAGGTGGAACGGTGTCTCAGTTTGACCCTCGAGAAGTGATCCAAGCTCGGTATTTGAAACCAAAACCTTCAAACCATTGAAATTTTGTCAAACCATTGAAACTTGCTGCCCAAGTAAGGCAACCACCAACTTTCATTGTGGCGACGGCCACAGAACTTTGTGGAAACCCTAGCCAAAAGTGGCGACCGCCACCTTTTATCATGGCGACCACCAACTTACATTATGGTGACCGCCATAGAACTTTGTAAAACCTTTTAAAAACATGGCGACTGTCAACTTGCATTGTGGCGTTCGCCAACTCCAAATAGTCTAATGTGTCCCAAAAACGTGGCAGCATCTCATTGGTTGAAGAAATCTATAAATACCGTATCTCTGGTACGTTTTCAAGGACAGAATTTGAATGTGAGGTTTTGAGAGTGAAGCTCTGCCGAGTTGCCGAGCAATTCTGAATCCCGGCGCCGAAACCCTGTCGAAATACAAAGTTTCGAACCTCCGACACCTACGTTGAAGCCTTGCTTGGATCACCACCCGAGGATTAGACCACCGAGGCGCATTCCATGACTTGAGGATTCTTTACCAATCCAAGTATTCTCGCTTGGATCCCCGGTCCTTCTAACCCTATTCTCTTTCTTTGGGGTGATCGGGTTACGTTTAATCTCAATTCATGTATTTCTTTTTATTTACATAGTTAATCTTGTCTTTTTTCAATTGTTCTCATTTAGTTTAATCTTTTAATTAATTGCCTATTTCACACATTCACACTAAGCGCATTGTCC
>JAUMHN010056924.1:0-27391 GCA_032360265.1 Heliamphora ciliata
GAAGTGATTGATTAATTGTGTTCAGATGATGTACAGTACTTTGAGTCGTCAATGGTTGAGATTTCCTCCATGAGATCGACAATACCGATGAGTTGGGTACTGGCATTATTTATCCGATGATTGAAAATCAGCTGACGAAAACCACATCCGATTTCGGTTGAGGAGTTCCCCCTCGTGTGCTTTGCTTATAGGTTTGATTATGCTATACCTGTATAGTGGATCTTCAGATCCGGCATATCAAAAGGTTAAACAGTGCGGTTGCGAGGAGAAGAGGATAATTAAATCGGATTGTCAGTAAGCTAATTTATTTATCAGGAATCCATATCTTAAACGTAGAGAGAATTCAGTGCATTTGATAATTGGAAACTCAAGACATAATTTGAGTTAGGGTCGAGAGTTCAGTCAGGACCTTTAGTGGAATAAGTTCTGATTCGTACGAGAAATGATCTAGCTCGGGGACAGAGTTAGAGATATCCGGTTTTCTCGTACGGTTAACCCGAGTCCTATACTTCGTCGTAATTCATCACGTAACCCATTATACGCACGGATATTTTTCTTATTAGTTTCGTTAATTATTTAATTTAATTTGAATGTCGGTATTACCGCCGGGGACATTAGGGAATTAAATTAAATTAATGATGGGTGATTTTGATTTTTGGCACACCTAGGGATTACTCCCTAAGTGACCGGCCCTAGGAGATGGTGGGTTTTATTATTAAGGTTAAGTATATATATTTTCATATCCTTTTAGGAATGAGAGAATATATACTTAATATCATTTTTGATATATTCCTATATATTAAGAAAGGAAACTCCTTTTATAATAACCCTAACCCTAATTCTCCCTCCATAGCCGCCGCCCCCTCTCCTCTTAGGCAATTAATTTTTGCCTTTTGGAGATAAGTGTGTAAGAAGAAACCAAAAGGAGGAATAACACTTCGATCGGAATCGGTGCCCACACATCGTGATTGTCGTAGTGCGTCTAGGATATACGTGAGAAGGTTGCACGATCGTTTTCAGCGTATTCGGAATTTCTTGAAACTTTTCGACAAATTTCAAAAAGGTTTTATACTATTAAGATTAATATAGTTCTCAGTTTTCATGAAAAACGCATACGTCGTTTTTTACGGTTACGACGTCGGTTCAAAAAATTTTTTCTGCTCCAACAAAAGATTCTCATGCTTAGTAAGCTATTGTATTCATGTTATCAAAACATCTAAACACATACAATCAAGCACATGCAATCAACCTCACAAGGTGATATGCACCCTCTTTCTACGGCTCTTAGGTATTCGAACCCAGTGCTCTGATACTAAGTTATCACGCTCCAAAATCTAGAGTCACGTAAAAAGCTTACCAAACCACCATTTTGGAATACTACGATCAATCAAAATCACCTGAGCCCAAACAGGACAAGGATCGAGAAGAAAGCGGAATTTTATTTACCATTTGAAATAAAAAAGGGTTACCCAAGGTTCTTATCTCAAAACAACATCCGTTCCATACTTGCATAATATATCGCCTCAAAACTTATAAAGCATGCCTTTAAGAACAGGCAATACATGCAACGGTACATGATTCCTATAACGACCCAATTTTTAAGCCTCTGGATTGAGAACGCTAAATCAACTAAAATTAAAATTTTAAATTAGGATTAGATCAAGAGTAAGAATCCTGAAAGATTAAGTGTAGAGCCAGATCTCAAAATTAAATACCCTAAAGAAGAAAAGACATCTCTTAATCCTAGAACCTCATAAAAAAATAGAGAATTACAATTTGGTCCAAGAACAATAACGAAATTTTAAAAATGACCTAAATCAAAGACGTTCACAAATAGGAAGGCTCTAAGTCCAAAGAATAGAAAAGTTAAGTGCTAACTCAATAATTAAGAAAAAAATACACGCAAAGGATTAATATTTTCATAATTTTTAATAATTGCACGTTTAACTCTAAATTTTTAGATAATTTCACTTTTAGCCTAAAACACCCCATAATTGGGAAATCCATGCTAAGCTACACACTTATTACGAAAACACCATAAAATTCTCCCATAATCACTTTAGAAGTCATCTACAATCTTAGTCCTAACAAATTACACGCAAATTCCTCAATTCTGTCTATCTGCACGAAAGTATTTGAGGTAATTCTCATCCATTTTTTTATAATAAACACTAACTCATGAATAAATATATATATAAAAGTATCCAATTTCAGATTACGAGAATTAGCGACGAAAACCTACAAAGACTAGAATCCCAAAATTAGGTTTGGACGTGAACAAAACCTTAATATTCAAAGTAAAATCTTGCGGAATATAGAAATCTCTAATACTGAATTTTAGAAATCAAAAATCATAAACTTATAAGTTAGTCTAATAAGATAGAGAAATTACGAAAAAGATAAACTGAATCCAAGTATAATTTTATACAATCTTTTAATCAAACAAAAACGAAATCCAAAAACACAAGATTTAAACTCCGAACCCTTGAGGACAGTTGATATCAAAAAAATTCAAAACCCTAAAATCACATAAAATCACAAGATCACTATCCTACAACTTGACCTAAGAAAATCATGGATCATGGTAAAGATAAGAAATAGGACCCAAATAAAATTACAAAAACCCAACTCTTTTAATTAAACCCAACTAATTTAGTCTAAGAAGAATTATAATTATAACCCATAAATTTAAGCCCAAAGGAATTTTTAAGTATGGCTCAAAAATATTAAGCCTAAACCATAGTATTAGCGACGATTAGCCAACGAGATCTTAGGTTACCAGAAGGATGAAAACCCTAACCCAACCCGAGACTCTAATTCGATCCAAAAACCCTAAAGAAGGCCAAATACTGAAGAGGCAAAACCTTAATATTTAGAGAAGACTCCTAACATCCTAAATTAAGTAAATAATACAAAATATAAAGTTAAAAATCAAAAATTTTCATAATTGGGATAAAATGACCATTTTGCCCCTAGTACATCAAAATGTCTTAAAATTTTAATTTTTGACATATGGATACCCTAAATCAGATATTTAGATATAATTAAGTAACAAGAAAATAAAATAACAATAAAAATAACAAAAATACCCTTGAATGGCCGTCCACATTGAGATATTTGCACAAAAAGTCACTTTTTTTCTTTTTAAGCTCAAAAATAAAAAAAAAGTTGTACAGATCAAGTATTATTATTGACCCAAGACTTTTTAAACTAGTGTACATAATAATATAATATTAAAGACCAACAAAAGCAAATAAATCATTATTAAAGTTCTTACACACTTAAATAAGTTAAAAAGTCACATCTAGTCAAAATAACTTAAAGTACCTTAATTGCCTATATTTAAACAATTGATTGTTGTCAACATTCTTATAAATAATAATAATAATAATAATAATAATAATAAAATAATTCATCTTTGTAAGCTAGAAGACCAAAAAGATACATCAAATCAATTTTAAAAATACTTTCTTCAACAATGTAGTGCCAAAATATTACCAAATATGCCCTTAAAGCAAAATTTAAGCACAAAAACTAACCAAACAGCCCCTTGGCCGAATTCCCATCTAATATTTTTGAAAATTCAGATCTTAAATATCTTGTTAAGAGCTCCACCTCCCATGCAACCAATGAGAATTAAGAAAAATAAAAAATTTACTTACACATTAATGATTATTTCCACTACCTCTTCTCCTATAAAACCAACACTTAAGCCCCAATCTTCTCATATTTTTGGCCAAGAGGAGTGAGAGAGGTTAGATTTCTTTGAGTGTTCAAGTGTTCTTCAAGTGTGGGAGAGAAAAGAAGGAGAAAAAGAAGAAGGGAAGAAGAAGGAAGAAGGAGCAAGAAGGAATACTCTAAACCTAAGTCCATACATACTTAAAACAACCAAACAAGTAAGTAAACTACTTAAAATCTTCTGTCATTCTCTTACAAAATATTCCTCAACCCATTTCCATAAACACATCTAAGAATAAGAAACAAAGTCTCACAAAATGGCGTTGTGATGGTAGAATAGGGGCTGCTCATGAATGATCTATTGTTGGATATGTTTGCATGTGATTATTTTTGAGTTTAATAGCTTGTATAGGTTTTGGAACTTGGATATATATGTATAGATTACATGCATACAAAGAAAATAATCTAAATCTAAACATATCTTGAGCAAAGGTACCAAAACCCTAAAGGTTCTGATTTTCTGAGTGTTTCAACTTTTTGCCACGAACATTGAACTATCATAACTAATTGTAGAAAATTGATCTCAGTATGATTTTTATGTCCAGATCTATATTTTGAAGTTATCTTTCATACAAAATTAGTTTGAAGTAATTTCATTCGGTAGAACTCGAGATACACCATTTCTACTAAAGAGTGTCAGATTCTGACCACCCTGATTTGTAGACATGCAAATCCTATGTTAGAATGAGAACCGATGTGAGACCCTGACCTATTTCATTTTTGGAATAATTTCAGAATCGACGGAGTTAGAGTTAATCTTTGACCTCGGTGTGTTGGGGTTTTGTTGCTTCACAGTAGAACAACATGTGTGTATGAGTTTTACACTTTTTCGGGTTTGGTTGAGGCATGTTTGGCTGGTTTATGGCTGAAAAACCAGTTTTGTAACAGAAATCAATTTTTAGCGTTGTCTAGTCGACTCGACTGGGTGATCTAATCGACTGAACTGGGAGGTTAGTCGACTGAACATGTCGGCAAGGCTTATTTTGGTGGTTCCAGTAGCTTCATCCAGTCGACTGGATTGGGGGTCCAGTCTACTGAACCGAGAATTTTGGCATTTTTCTATAAATAGCAGGCGTGTGGGATATTTTGGGATATTTTGATTTTCAGATCTAGTTTCTCTCTCCCAAAATCTTTTCCTTCTCTCTAGATTCTGATGGGTCTGGGGCTCAATTTTTAGCAAACTGACAGCGGATCCTTGATGTTGGTGCCGGGGGCTTCGTGTTCATCCGGACAGATTCCCGTTCCAACGAGGTTCAATTTTTGAGCCTTCGAGTTTTGACTCTCTGAGGTAGGATTCTAGACCCTACTGTTGTTAAAGAGTGTTTCATACAATTATATGTGTTTTTACCGGGTAAAAAATACATTAAATGTCATATTTATGTTTAAACTTTGGTTTTTTGGGTAAAAAACATATTTTTTTGCTTTTCTTAGTTTATTACATCATATGACTTGTGATTTTATGGTTTTCAAAGAGAGTTTTGAAAATGGTGAATTTTTGTGAAAATCTCGACACTTGGTGTTTTTGAAGGTTTGAAGTTAACCCTCGGGGTTGAGTCTCAATTTTGCAACGCTTTGTTGAAAATGGGAGAAAACACTTTAAAAATATTTTGTTGATCTCCATGTTGATGGATGGATCTTTATTTATACATGTTTAATGTATAATTGGGGGAAATATTTTTCATAGTCGAGCTACGAGTTGGTTTTTAAATGTTTCATTGAGATGTGTTATCATTTTCATGGTTATGAAATCGATATGAGGATATGTATGATGATATTTAGTACTTGGCCATGTGCGTACTTCTATCTGTTAAATCATACAGCATTTTACATATTTGGGGCATGTATAATGCCCTGCGGTGAAAGACCGCTAAGAATTGCATATTGAGGGCATCTATAATGTCCTGCGGTGAAAGACCGCTAAGAATTTCGTATTGGGAGCATGTAAATGTCCTGCGGTGAAAGACCGCTAAGAGTTGCATAATAGGTTAGTATTATCCCACGGTGAAAGACCGTGAAAGTATACGACATGCATATGAATACAGTTGTGTATACGTGCGTGTGTGCGTATTTTCTCGGTTGTGTGGTCTGATGGAAAAAATAACGTTTTAGTTACTACTTTTCTTTAACTGTGAAGACGTTATCTGCATTGTTGATATGCATAATGTGGGGTTTTATGAAATAAAACCGTTTTGAGGCTCGTTTTAGCCTGATGGAAAACTTGTGGTTTTGGGATGGAAAAATCTTTTTAGCTCCTGTGGTCGAGCCTGTATGCTTATGATTGTATATCCTTCTTTATATCTTTATAGTCTGTTTCTATTGGGCTTCGGCTCACGGTGTGAGATTTTACTGTAAAACCTTTTTCACGTAAGCGTGATCCTGTAGGTTAACCCGGTGGTGCCCGGAGGTGGCTGATGACAACACCCTATTATCTTGCTTTGTTAGGTAGTTTATACCTTTCTGTATATGTTTCATGTTTAGAGATAACATGTTGTAAATCATATGAAATTCTTATGGATGTATGCATGTTTTAATGCTTTCGAGAGAACCTTGGGTTGGTTGTTGTTTTTCCGTAGTTTCTTACTACGTTTTTCGTTGTTGGGTTCAACTGTTACAAAACGGATTTCTAATTGGTTTCTGCTTCATATAAACTCTTGTGCTTCGAGGTAGATTTTTGGAACGGCCTAAGCTTCTTTTAAAACGAAAAGATTTTCTTTATTAAAACATGTATTTTGTTTTTAGAGGCTTCACTTATGGGCTGTAATTGTAGTCTCTTGGTTACGCTTTTAAATTAAATATACCCCCGGTAGTGCGTTTTACAAAGGTTTTAGCCTCGTCTTGGCTTTATGGTTTTTCATCCGTGGTGTTGGGCAATTTTAGTGGTTGTTCTGTGGCTTTTCGTGTGACCTGGAGTTTGGGGCATGATAACTTGGTATTAGAGCTCTGGGTTCAAATACCTATGAGCTGTGGAAAGAGGGTGCATCACCTTGTGAGGATATGTGTGTGCTTGGTTGCCTGTGTTTGGAACATGAGCATGTTGATGTCGTGTATGTGTGAGTATGAATGTTGGACCTTAGGATTGATTAGTCTTGCCTTCGGGCATTTGGATTAATAAACTTGGGAGCCAAGTTAAAAACGCGTTTTGCGGACGTGATTTCTAGCAAGGAATCTAAGTTGGTTGTTCAAAGTGACGCGTTATTCTTGTCGGTTCTCCTCTGTATCGGTGTTGTGTCTGCATAATCGTTGTGGCTATGTGTTACCATGATTATGTGGTATGTGATAACATGATATATCGACTTTAGATTGTCGTGTTTTATGTTTTCTTTATATATGAACTGTGCACCCTTAGAGACGACGAGACCGTGGTTTGGGTCTCGGATGTGCGACTCGGTTGCTATCAGTTGCAGAGATAAGGTTATGGGTTGAGCGTCGATCGCCTGGTATGTTGTGGAACTCATCAGTGAGTCGGGTTTAGCTGTGTGAGGTTGGCCTCGGTTGGCAAACCATTGAGTGTTTGAGCAGAGTTTGGTTCAGGTGTAGTCGAAGTATGGTTGATGGCTTTGGCTTGGGTAGCTGGCTTCTCTTGAGAGTAAGTTACCAGAAGCTGTAGGGATAGCCTTGTGAGTAGGGGTGATGGGGTGTTGGAAACCCTAGGTATTAGTTGTTGTGATTGGATTGTGGATTGTGATAATCCCTTTTGGGTTTTTGGTGCACGTGGTTTCAAACATGTGATGGATTAGGTACGTCGAGCCGTGTATTCAGGATGGGGTATAGACAGGAACATAGTGGATGGGAGTATAGTAATCCTTGGTCGGGTATATGTTGAGACAGCAGAACATGAGTGGTTCTGGGAATATCCCTGATAGTAGGATGTTGAGAGTGGTCAGCAGGATGTTGACGGCGATCAATAGGATGTTGACGGTAGTCAGAGTAGCATCTGAGGATGTTATTGTTGGTAGTCTGAGTAGTTCTGATGACCTTGGATGTTGTATACCTCTTTGAGGTTTGAGGTGTAAGAGTCCCTGCGACGACTATAGTTTTGTGGGATTCCTACGAGAATGCAGGTTCGTGGTTTGGTCGATATCCTAGTAACTAGGAGATCGCATTTGGGAACCGTGTTAGGTTCATGCGGTTGACTTAGTGCTGAGACGATATATCCTGAGTGTGATACATCTGGTATCCTGAGTGTGATACATCCGGAGGTTGTTTGTTTTCAACCTTAGGTTCAGAAATGGGTATGTGTTTACCCATGGGAACAAAGTGTGGAGTGATGAGGTTCAGTAGTGGACCGTGTGGTTTGGCTGGCCTAGGACGATAGGTGAGAAATCGTGGGTTACGATGCCTGTGATCGATATGTGCTCAGAGAGTAGAAGTGAGAATGGTATCGACATGGTTGTGAATAAGGTCTGATCAGAATTGATAGCAGCTGTGCGACTGTAGTCGATGTGGTCTCGAGGTAGGACTTATAGAGTTCTTAAAGCTAAGTGTTGATGAGTATTGGGAATACGCTGAGGTTGGGTCATGGTTTCTTGTTGGCCTTTTTCTTTCCTTTGGATGGAAGGAGAGAGAGAGTTTTCTTGTAGACGATTGTCTGGTGCGAGTTGTTTCATCTCGGGTGGACAGAGATGCCAGGTTCTTGATTGGTTCAGGTTTTGGTTGTGTTTTAAGACTGTGGAATCTCAGTGGATTTATACCCGTGTTGTGACCCTTGGAGTTGTGACTCAGGGACGTGTATCGCCAGGATTGGGTGATTATTGGACTAATCCTTCGTGGTTTCAACAGATGGTTGAACCATTTGGATTGTGCTCCCTGTGAGGTCCGGTTGGTAGACAAGGAATGCTTGGGGAATTGGTGTTGAGATGTTGAGTTCCTTTGTAATGATCAATTAAGGATCATTGATCGTTGTGTGCGTATGGTTGTGCTTTTAGCTCATAGCAGAGCGGTAATTTTGTCGGAACAGCACGACTGTGATATACGTATGGTGGGTTTTTGGTAAACTTTTGTGAGTCTGGCTTTCTGTTCTATTTGAGGACTTGGAACTACTCAGGGTTCTTAGAGTCGAGGAGTGGTTGCCAACTGTGGAAAGTGTTATGTTTTGGTATAACCATTTGTTTGGATGATGATTCCAAGAGATACGATTTGGTTGGCATGGCCCGTTCGGATCGACGCGATTGTTTGGTTGGGATCGGAAGGGTCGCGATGAGGTCTGTATGTGAGGCTATTGTTAAGTGTAAAGACTCAAGTCCTGATTGGTGTCTTGGGTTCAAATATTCTGCTAGTGTGGACTCAAGGGATTGAGGTACGTGTTCTGAGTTGGAGTTGATGTCGGATGACAGTCATCATTTTTGCTTTGTCAGACGACGGCAATCATGTTGATTTGAGGTTGATCTATAGTCTTGGTATCAGTGATTAGATAGCGAGACGCTGAGATATGTAGTGTGGACAAGACCCTATTGTCTGGTTTTGTTAGATAGTTTATACCTTTCTGTATATGTTTCATGTTTAGAGATAACATGTTGTAAAACATATGAAATTCTTATGGATGTATGCATGTTTTAATGCTTTCGAGAGAACCTTGGGTTGGTTGTTGTTTTTCGTAGTTTCTTACAACGTTTTTCGTTGTTGGGTTTAACGGTTACAAAACGGATTTCCAAATGATTTTTGCTTCATATAAACTCTGGTGCTTCGAGGTAGATTTTTGGAATGGCCTAAACTTTTTTTAAAACGAAAAGATTTTCTTTATTCAAAACATGCATTTTGTTTTTAGAGGCTTGGCTTATGGGCTGTAACTGTAATCTCTTGGCTACGCTTTTAAATTAAATAAATCTTCGGTAGTGCATTTTACAAAGGTTCTAGTCTCGTCTTGGCTTTATGGTTTTTCATATGTGGTGTTGGGCGATTTTGGTGGTTGTTCTGTGGCTTTTCGTGTGACCCGGAGTTTGGGGCGTGACAACCAAGCTTTGGGTAAAACATGCAACTTGTAGAAAACATGTTTATTTTGCTTTCTACCAAAAGTCAGCCTAAATTATGAACTTTTGATAGGTCAAAACCCTTCTCAAAATCACTGTTGCAATACTGTGACTGACAGAGCTCTTTGTCACATGTTTGTGAAATACCAGAAACCTATGTTTTCAATGGCCAAACCCGAAGGTGGTTTTCATGAAAAATATTGGTAACATCTTAAGCTATTTACTAACCAAAAATTATCCCTAGAAACTGTCGGATGATGCCCCAAAAGGCTTATGCATTCTATGTTAAAATTAGGTTCTGCTGAACCTTTTAATGCTGACTGAACCCATTTTATAAAATAACCAAAATCATCAACTTGTTCCAAACAACTAGTCTTAGCACAAAACATGAAACTTGTAGAGGACACCTTAAGCTAAAACATACCCCAAAACCAGACCCATAGTCCTTGTTTTGATGCCCCAAACCCGAAGGCAATAGAGGCCCAAATTCTATACTTTTCTCTATCAAGTGCTGAATTATTTTCTCTTAAATGGTGTCTAAAAATTAGAACTTAACTCCATATCTAGATACTCCAAAACACTGCTATGATATTTAATTTGACACTTGAACATTTACTTTAATTTTACTAAGTGTATAGGTGACATATCACATTGTGGGACTTAGAGATAATGACATTAAATGAATTATGTTGAATGATTGGTGTATGAAAATGGTTAATTGATGAATAGAATCCATGCCACTAGGTTGAATCTATGTCTCATGAATTATGGCTTGTACTTCGTATACTTGTACTCCATACTCATAATTTTACAATTCCATGCAAAGTATATATATATGTCATTTTAGCCTAAGCCATGATCAATTTATACCTGTGAATTGTAAATAGCAGTTGCATATGTCATATCACGTCATCATTGAGTTGGGTTTTACGGGGTTCACAATTTTATTTTAAGAAAAGAATGAAAATTGAACCTTAGCGTTAGTACCGTGATTGATGAAATTAGAATATATAGAAATTTGAATATTTGAAAATATTGTGATATTGGCTATATGCCCCATTTTGTTTTGGAAAATTTTTGCTCCATGTGTTAAATGCACATTGTTGTGATATTTGTATTTTGGTGAAGGCGGTTTGGGAGGCGTAATAATAGGAGTTAGATTTCGCAATTCTGCGTTTGACCTTAACTTGAGAGTCGAGAGCTTGAGTGCTGACTTGTTCACTCTCTTGCCATCAGTGATGACCTGGCTGGACACAGTCCGCTACGTAGTCATCCCACGGCTTAAGGAACGCTCTTTGTCAGTCAGTAAACTTAGTCAACGTGGTTGGGATCATGGCGTTTAAGATGGTTTACCTCAGTTTAGGAGAACCTAGAATAACTTAAGTTAAATTAGATTAGAAAGTAAAATTGGTTGAATCACATTCATTTACATCACGCACCTATATACTTGTTCTCATATATATTTGTCTTGCTGTGGTTGTGAAATTTGTCTATGTTCTTGACTATAAATGGTACTGGGTGTTATATGATATGTATTCTAGAATATTTTGTTGTGAATTTGGTTAGAAGGTTTCGGGAGTCTACTTTTGAGTTTTGATTCATGGTATTCATGTCACAGGTGAGGAGGAAAAACTTTTTGAGAAAGTCGCACCTGAAGGAGAGGAAGGTTTTGAAGAACAAGGTGAGTGGTAGGAGCTAGCTGACCCCGACAATGTTAGCTGAAGAACTTAAAGTTCACCTATTTGTTCTTTTTATTTAGTTTCCACGGGCTTATTGTAATTTTTGGTTGAATCTTTTGTGAAATTGTAAACGTTATGTATTTTTAATCAGTTCAAAACTCTTAATGATGTAATATTTATGATATCTAAATATGAATGAATGGTTAAAATATTTCCCTTATCTATACTTACGTATGTCCCGACGTGCCCGGAGGACGGGGCATCACAGTTGGTATCAGAGCTTAGGATTAGTGAACCTTCAAGCCTTAGGTTATGGGAAACTATGCGTTCTGTCGCGTAGAAGCTTTGTAGGGTGCGTTGTATTAAATATAAATATCAATTACCCAAAAAAAAATATAATTATTATCTATATATTATAAGAACTAAAATCTACTGCGTTTAAGTCTTATAGCGAGTCGTGTTAGGACATTATTAGGATCAAAAGCATCGGGGAATCTATATGCGAAGGACGAGTAAGAGTATCGAGATTGAAGATCAGAGATTCATGCAATGAGTTATCTTATTTTAAGAGGGATAGACGGGAGTACGCACTAGGAGAAGTTTTAGATATTGTATCGAGAGCCACCGTCAAAACCTCATAACTTTATCCTTATAAGTTCCATTCTCATTTACCCCAAGCCTTTGTATCAACTTTTATATTCGATTAAAATTCTTTGCTTATCCTTCCTTCTAATAAAATCGGTCCTCAACAATGCCGTCCAGTATCGTTCGTAGATAACCCTTCTGCACCCAAGTCTTGTTGGTAACCCTCTTGGGAATCTCATCCTAGAAAATACCCTTATCTTTGAGTTTTCATTGTTGAGTCATGCCTAGGTGATGACCAGTATTCGCATTTGATTGTCCTTCAATTCAAGTCATCATCCTTGAACTAATACTTTATTCGTAGAACTCAATATCATTACTTACCCCCGAACATTTGACATTGCTAAGATTCTATGCCACCATTCATCTTTTCTTGACTTCAATACTACCCTCGCTAAAGTAATTTTGTGAATTCTTGAAATCCTAACCTGGGGAATCGACTTGGATGCTTGAATTGAAATACGTTAGCCAAGGTCTGATGTTGTACAGATTGGTCCCGAGAACATCCCCTTTTGTAATGTTCATTAATTGTTAATCTCTTATCTCCAATGCATCTAAGCCTTAACAAACCTTTCAATTTGAGTCAACGGTGATTGTCTTAGCCTTGACCCCTGCCCTTATTGCAATCTATTTTTGAACCATCTAGAATTTCACCCTAAGCTGTTCTAACCCTAGCTATATCTCGTGCTTATACCATTCGAAATTCTTAGCTAAATGCTTATCCATTCACCGCCCTATGATCGCTTTTCTTGAGACTATCCTTGTTGAATCACGTGCATGTTTTTTCCTGTCGACCTTCAAAACCTTACCCTATACATCTGTGAGTAACGATGATCGTCAGGATATTACGTCATTAGGCTTTAGCGCTTTCACAGAAAACTAAAACAATGCACGGGAATCTCTTAAAACCTCTTCAAATTGTGAGGCAGACTTTTTTCAACATTACGACTTAAAATACTTGTCAACGTCTGCATTTAACAACGTTTTGAAGATCAAGACCCCTGACTACAGGAATGAATAAGTAAGGATTTATTCAACTAACTACATCTTTTAAAGGACCCGATAAGTAGAACTATGCCATCAACAATCTACAGTTAGGGACAACAGCTTCATACCAATGAACTCATGAAACCACCATGCGATAGAATTTAGACTTTTCTGGACTAGTTCATAGCTGACCCACACATCCAATGAACCGAGAAGCAAAATATTCGTACTAACAGTAGGGAAGTGGAAAACAAAAAAAAACAAAAAAAAAACTTGAGCTTATGATACCCTTAGTATGCAAGTAAAGGAAGAATACTTGTGCGCATCAATATTCACGCTGGCTTTTTCCACTAAAATGTTAGAATCCAAATCCTGTAGTCCCCACCTTCAATGAAGAATTTTAACAACAACCATGAGCACCAGGAGCCTGATGAAGAATTAACCATCAAATCACAATGGGTCACATGACTCGATATTTACCTTAACCATACCTTTTATCACGTTTGTTTTACCCTAGAGTGACCAACCACCGGAGAAAAATGATCTAATCATTAGAAGAGACATTCAAACCCTACGTACTGGCACGTCAAGGATAAACGGCAAAAGCTAAGAGGAACGGTATAACTCTTGGAAAAGCTGGAATAGGAACGAAAGCATATGACTACGGACTTCGCCACCACGAATCTCAAGATCGCCTCAGGGACACGACGGGATCTGGGTTATTATGGATCGCCTAACCAATACCGCGCACTTCTTGCCAGTTGAACCCTCTGACACCTTAGGAACCTTGAGCCAAAAGTACATCCAAGAGATAGTCTGCCTGCATGGGATTCCAACTTCTATCGTTTTCTACCGAGACCCCTGCTTTACATCGTAATTTTGACACAATTTACAGACAGCTTTGGGAACAGAGCCTTGCTTTAATACAATATTTCACCCTCAAACTAATGGATAGTTCGAACGCATCATTCAGATGTTAGAAGATATGCTAAGAGCTTGCGCTATAGACTTCAAAGGAAGTTGGGAGAAGCACCTATCGCTTGTCGAGTTCGCTTACAACAACAGCCTCTAAGTCAGTATTGGTATACCACCTTACGAAGCGCTCTATGGATGATCGTATGGATCACCCTTGTGTTAGGTAGAGACCGGAGAGACCAGTTTTCTAGGACCAGACATCGTGCTTGAGACCACCGAGAAGATGAAGTTGGTTCAACAGCGTCTTATTACCACTCAAAGTCGACAAAAGAGCTACGCCGATCAACGACAGAGACCTTTGGAATTCAACGTAGGAGACCATGTGTTTCTCAAAATCCAGCCGCGATGAGGAGTGATTTGAATCAAAAGGAAAGGGAAGCTATCACTTAGGTATATTAGCTCGTTCGAGATCCTAGCCAAAATGAGAGCGACGCCTACCACTTAGCCTTACTGCCTCAGCTTACAGACGTTCACAACGTATTCCACGTCTCAATGCTGCGAAAGTACGAACCTGATCCACTCACACCTTCAATTGGGAGGAGCTCCAAATTGACAAAGACGCGACCTTCGAAGAAAGACCGGTGAAGATCCTTAACTGCCGTGACAAAATGCTTAGAGGAAAGATTACTGCGCTTATACACGTGTTATAGAGACACCGAGGGATCGAAGAATCGACTTAGGAAAGAGAGGATGCCATGCGAGCCAACTATCCACAGCTGTTTACGAACGAAGGTAGGATACAAAATTTTGGATACAAAATTTGTTTTAAGGGGGGTAGATTGTAATGACCCAATTTTTAAGCCGCAGGATTGAGAACGTTAAATCAACTAAAACTAGATTTTTAAATTAAGATTAGATCAAGAGCAAGAATCCTAAAAGATTAAACCTAGAACCAGATCTCGGAATTGAAAACCCTAGACAAGAAAAGACATCTCTTAATCCTAGAACCTCATAAAAAATGAAGAATTACAATTTGGTCCAAGAACAATAACAAAATTTCAAAAATGACCCAAATCAAAGACGTTCACAAATAATAAGGCTCTAAGTCCAAGAAATAAGAAAATTAAGTGCCAACTCAATAATTAAGAAGAAAATATACGCAAAGGCTTAACCTTTTAAATTTTTAATAATTGCACGTTTAACCCTGAACTTTTAGATAATTATACTTTTAGCGTAAGACACCCAACAATTGGTAAATCCATGCTAAGCTACACACCTATTACGAAAATACCATAAAATTCTTTCATAATTACTCTAGAAGTCATCAACAATCTTAGTCCTAACAAATTATACGTAAGTCCCTCAATTCTCTCTATCTGCACGAAAGTATCCGAGGTAATCCTCATCTATTTTCTACAACAAACACTAACTCATGAATAAATATATATAAAAGTACCCGATTTCAGATTATAGGAATTAGCGACGAAAACCTACAAAGATTAGAACCCCAAAATTGGGTTAGAATGGGAACAAAATCTTAAGATTCAAAGTAAAACCTTGTGGACTATAGAATTCTCTAATAATGAATTCTAGAAATCGAAAATCATAAACAATTATAAACTTATAAGTTAGTCCAATAAAATAAAGAAATTATGAAAAAGACAAACTGAACCAAAGTGTAATTTTACACAATCTTTTAATCAAACAAAAACAAAACCCTAAGATACGAGATTTAAACCCCGAACCCATGAAGACAGTTGATATCAAAAAAATTCAAAGCCCTAAAACCACATAAAATCATGGGATGACAATCCTACAACTTTACCCAAAAAATCATGGATTATGAAAAACATTAGAAATAGAGCTCAAATAAAATTACACAGCCCAACTCTTTTAATTAAGCTCAACTAATTTAGTCCAAGAAGAATTATAATTATAGTATGACCCAAATATATTAAGCCCAAATCGTAGTATTAGCGACGGTTAGCCGACGAGATCTTAGATCACTAGAATGATGGAAACCCTAACTCAAGCCGAAACCCTAATTCGATCCGAAAATTTTAAAGAAGACCAAATACTCAAGAGGCAAAGCCCTTGTAACGCTCCGATTCCAAAATAATTAAAAATCGAGAAAAGGACAGGAGATTTCTTCAATAAAAGTAATCATTTTTTTTAAACACAACCCTAAAAAAATCACCTTATAACCCAAAAGATAGTTTAAACATGTTTAGGCAAAGCCCCTTTTTTTAGAACAAGTTTTCATGGAAAAACTACCCAGCGAAGGCCGTTCGAGCGGGCCCTCCACCGTTTGTGTGGTCAAGTATCCGAGAGCATCCTGACCACAACCTGAAGATTTTTCTAAAATTCGAGAAAATATTTAATTATCATGAGTCTCAAACATGCTTTTTAAGAAACTCAAATATAAAGCAAATACGTGCATTTGGAAAGGAAAAGGAAACATCATTTAAACCTAAAAACTTGAAGTTTTAACATTAGAAACAATAGGGTATCGTCCAAACCAAAAATCAAGGGATTTGATCCAAGACATAAATCCAATGCCCTCACATGCATGCAAATATATGAACAGGACCTTATGGTCTTACAAATGAGTACTCCAACCCATAATACAGTTATCCCAAAAAGAATTGCATTTACAACATCTTCATTTCTAAAAAGGGTGGTACAACAAGAATGTAATCCTATCCACTATTCAAAATGGTCTGGCTACCGCCACCTCAATCCAAAACCTTCTTCCCGTTATCACCTGAAATGTTGTTAAACAACATGAGCCAAAACTCGTAAGAAAAAGACTAACAATGAACATACGCATGACATGTGAATATGGTTATGCGAGATGCACACATTAGTTTAACCAAAAAACACCTCGTTTGTCTCAACTCAAAGTCCCAATGCATAACCAGGTTTTGGTGAAAGAGTATTATCATTCTTTACTTCAATGTTTTGGTAAAAGTAACCATTATATCCCATCATCTTATCATTCTCACATTATTCGACACATTTCTACCTCTCATCATTTTATTCAGTTAAGGTTTTGCCAACCTAATTTATCCATCAATCCAATTCAGTACCAAGGCCGGACGGTGCCTATAGTCCAAGCATATTTATCACCACCGGTCCACGCGAGGTCTAAGGGATAAACATCCGTTCTATAGCCCGACACGATGAGTACACATTTTTTATTTTTATGGAAAATATCGATGGGTGGGCCGCCCAAGATCACGCTTTTATGGCGATTAACCCAAAGAAAGGGCCTACCTTACATTGCGCAAGTTTTGGTCTTTCGCCGAGAAGTAACTCGTGCCCAAACTTAATTATTCAATTTCATCACACAGTACTTTCATCATTTCATACGATCTTTGGTATTTACATTAAAAATCCCAAATTTTCATACTCGCCACAAGAATGTGCCACACAACTCATGAGATATAAGTACAATAGGTTTTCTCAACCCTCAATTTACCCGAAAATCATATCAATTTCATCATATGGGTCCCCCAACCCCAAAACCTCCAATTTCCATGGTTCAAGCTCAATTTTAAACACTAACTCAACATTTTTCGAATTTAACCGTATGCAACGACAACATAAAGATAGAATCTAGTCAAAGCCTTCGTTGATCTAAGAATAAACCTCCAATAACAATAAACCCTAGCCTAAGGTTTCAAAAACACAATTTTCATGCTTTTATGTTCATAGAACTGAAAATGAAACACATATCACATAGCTATTCAGTGGGAGTCTTAAATCCTACCTTAGGGACGCTAGATCCACAAGAAAAGCCTCAAACGAGCTCCAACCCCGAGAATCTCCAACCACGTAGTAAGAAAAGCTTCCAACGTCAAGCTCGGACCTCCAACGGGCAAACAATCGATGTGGAAGTGCAAAATATCACCAAAGGAAGCCAAGAGAGCTCCAAACAATTTCCCAGCTCAAACCCTAACCCTCACTTATGCTTTAAAGAGAGAGAGACATGAAAAAAATGAGAAAAAAGAGGTCCAACGCGACTTTTAAAAAGTCTACTCTGCGATAGTCCACTCGAGTAGACCCCCACCGCTCGAGCGGTCCCTTCCCTCAAAACCTCTCGGCCACCTATCCGCTCGAGCGGTCTCCCCACCGCTAAAGTGGTTAGCACTGGGAGGCAAACTGAACAGAGGCTGCCAGAACTGGACCAAATGCAAGCCAAACACCTCACCGTGATGTTTCCTTGTATTAACCGACACTCCCTATAACGTTAGCCAACACATCCACAGGTTCAAGTTTTAATTCTCACGTAACATCCACACTTACAAATGTTTCCACCGGGCATAATATACTCGTTTTTCGTTAATATAGGAAAATAATAAGAGACCGAGTCCCTTTGGCCGTAATACTCATTGAAGACTCCTCACGTCTTAAATTAAGTAATAACACAAAATATAATGTTAAAAGTCAAAAGTTCTCATAATTGGGATAAAATAACTATTTTGCCCCTAGTATAGCAAAATGTCTTAAAATTAAAATTTTGACACATGGACATTCTAAATTAGATATTTAGATACAATTAAGTAATAGAAGATAAAATAACAACAAAAATAGCAGAAATACCCTTGAATGGCCAGCCACATTGGGATGTGTGCACAAAAAGTTATTTTTTTTCTTTTTAATCTCAAAAATAAGAAAAACCTCTCACTGGAAGCGCCCTGAGTTAACCGATACCTATGGTTTGTGGGTGATTGCAAGTATCCGGAGGTTTACGCTTTAGGGGTAGGTCCAAAGGGCCCTGCCTTAAGGTGGTTCCTCTGTCATAAAAAAATGAGAAAAAATTGTACAAATCAAATATTATTATGACCCAATACTTTTTAAACAAGTAGTGTACATAATAATATAATATTATAGATCAACAAAAGCAAACAAATCATTATTAAAGTTCTTACGCACTTAAATAAGTCAAAAAGTCACATCTAGTCAAAATAACTTAAAGTAGCTTAATTGCCTATATTTAAACAATTGATTGTTGTCAATATATTTATAAATAATAATAATAATAATAATAACACTAAAATAATTCATCTTAGTAAGCTAGAAGACCAAAAAGATACATCAAATCAATTTTAAAAATACTTTCTTCAACGATGTAGTGACAAAATATGACCAAATAAGTACCTAAAACAAAATTTAAGCACAAAAACCAACCAAACAGCCCCTTGGCCGAATTCCCATATGATATTTCTGAAAATTCAGATCTCAAATATCTTGTTAAGAGCTCCACCTCCCATGCAACCAACGAAAATTGAGAAAAATCAAAAATTTACTTACACATTAATGATGATTTCCACTACCTCTTCTCCTATAAAACCAACACTTGAGCCCCAATCTTCCCTTCAAATTTTCAGCCAAGAGGAGTGAGAGAGATCAGATATCTTTGAGTGTTCAAGTGTTCTTCAAGTGTGGGAGAGAAAAGGAGAGAAAGAAAAAGAGAAGAAGAAGGAAGAAAGAGCAAGAAGGAATACTCTAAAGCCAAGTCCATACATTCTTCAACCGTTAGAACAACCAAATAAGTAAGTAAACTCCTTAAAACCCTTTTTCATTCTCTTACAAAATATCCCTTAACCCATCTCTATAAACACATCTACGAATAAAAAATAAAATCTCACACAAAAAGGCGTTGTGTGGTAGAATAAGGGATGTTCATAATTGATCTATTGTTCGATATGTTTGCATGTGATTATTTTTTAGTTTAATAGCTTGTATAAAACTTGGATATATATGTATAGATTATATACATGCAAAGAAAATAAACTAAATCTAAACATATCTTGAACAAAGGCACCAAAACCCTAAAAGGTTTGATTTTTTGGGTGTTTCAACTTTCTGCCACGAACTTTGAACTATCATAACTAATTGTAGAAAAATGATCTAAGTGTGATTTTTATGTCCAGATCTATCATTTTGAAGTTATCTTTCATATAAAATTAGTTTGAAGTGATTTCATTTGGTAAAACTTGAGATACACCATTTCTACTAAAGAGTGTCAGATTTTGACCACCCTGATTTGATGACATGAAAACCCTGGGTTAGAATGAGAATCGAGCTTTGGTCAAAACATGAAACTTGTAACTACCAAAAAAAAACATGAAACTTGTAGAAAACATATTTATCATACTGTCCACCAAAAATGATCCTAAACTACGAAATTTGGATAGGTTCAAACCCTTCTCAAAGTCACTGTTAAAATTCTGTAACTGACAGAGCTCTCTGTTACCTGTTTTTAAAAGACCAGAAATCTATGTTTTCAATGGCCAAACCCAAAGGTGGCTTTCATGAAAGATGTAGCTAACATCTTAAACTATTTACGGACCAAAACTTATCCGTATATACCCTCGGATGTTGCCCCAAAAGGTTTGTGCATTCTCTGTTAAAAATAGATTTTGCTAAACCTTTTAATGCTGACTGAACCCATTTTATAAAATAGCCAAAATCATCAAATTGTTCCAAACAACTACCATTAGCACAAAACATGAAACTTGTAGGAGATACCTTAAACTAAAATATACCCAAACAGCAGACCCATAGCCCTTGTTTTGATGCCCCAAACCCGAAGCCAACAGAGGCCCAAATTCTGTACTTTTCTCTGTCAAGTGCTCAATTGTTTTCTATTAATTGAAATAAATGACCCATTTACCCTAGGATCTGACCTTAGTGTTAAACATAAAAGTCATAGAAAATATTTTTCTCTAAATGGTGTCTAAAAATTAAAATTTAACTCCATGTCTAGGTATCCCAAAATACTGTTATGATGTTTAATTTGACACTTGAACATTTACCTTAATTTGGCTAAGTGTATAAGTGATATATCACATTGTGGGACATAGAGATAAGGACTTTAAATGAATTATGTTGAATGATTGGTTTATGAAAATGGTTAATTGATGAATAGAATCCATACTAATAGGTTGAATCTATGTCTCATGAATTATGGCTTGTGCTTTGTATACTTGTACTCCATACTCATAATTTTCCAATTTCATGCAAAGTATATATATATATATATATATATATATATATGTCATATTAGCCAAGGCCATAATCAATTTATACCTGTGAATTGTAAATAGTAGTTGCATATGCCATATCACGTCATCATTGGGTTGGGTTTTACGGGGTTCACCATTTTATTTTAAGAAAAGAATAAAAATTGAACCTTATGGCTGGTACCGTGATTGATGGAATTGAAATATTTAAAAATTTGGATATTTGAAAATACTATGATATTGGTTATATGCCCTGATGTGTTTTGGAAAGTTTTTGCCCCAAGTGCTAAATGCACATTGTTGTGATATTTGTATTTTGATGAAGGCGATTCAGGTGGCGCAATAATAGAAGTTAGATTTTGCGATCCCGTGTTTGACCTTGACCTGAGAGTCGAGAGCCTAAGTGTTGACTTGTTTATGCCCTTGCTGTCAGTGATGACCCGGCTGGACACTTAATCCGCTACGTAGTCATTTTATAGCTTAAGGAATGCTCTTTGTCGATCAGTAAACTTGGTTAGCGTGGTTGGGATCATGGGATTTAGAAAGTAAAATTAGTTACATCGCATTCATTGGCATCACGCACCTGTATACTTGTTGTCATATATGTTTTTGTTGCCGTGGTTGTAAAATTTGTCTGTGTTATTAACTATAAATTGTACTGGATGTTATATGATATGCGTTATAGAATATTTTGTTGTGAGTTTGGTTAGAAGGTTTAGGGAGTTTGCTTCTGGGTTTTGGCTAATGGCATTCGTGCCACAGGTGAGGAGGAAGAACTTTTTGAGAAAGTCGCACTCGAATGAGAGGAAGGTTTTGAAGAACAAAGTGAGTGGCACGTGCCAACAGACCCCGATAATGTTAGCTGAAGAATTTAAAGTTCACCCTTTTGTTCTTTTTGATCAGTTTTCACGGGCTCATTGTAATTTTTGGTTGAATCTTTTGCGAAACTGTAAACGTTATGTATTTTTGATCAGTTCAAAACTCTTAATGATGTGCTATTTATGATATCTAAATATGAATAAATTGCTAGAATATTCTCTTTATCTATAGGTATGTACGTTACGACGTGCCCGGAGGATGGGACGTCACAATTCCCATAACAAAGAAATCTCTAAACAAAAGTCTTCTGCCTCTGGGGCTCCACTAGATCAACACCCGTGATCACAGTTACCTGAAAAGGGTTTGCACAAATTCCACAACGTGAGCCGAAGCCCAATAAGAAAGTAGACTAGCATGAATTCAAAAGCAAAACAGGCTAACACGAATAATATGAATATTTCGACTTACACGAGCCACAAAGAAAAATAGTTTTACTTCTGAAAAACCATACGTTTTCTCATCGTCTCTCGACATCTAACAATGTCCGACAATATAGCAAGCATAAACAACAATGTTCATAAGCATGTCATACCCTTTCACGGTCTTTCACAGTGGGACAATTGTCACGCCCCAAACTCCGGGCCATGTGAAACTCCCACAAACAACCAACCCGAGAATACACTCTCAAAGATAAACCATGCATGCATTGTATATAAACGCCAAATGGCATACATTACAAGGCTCCAACGCCAAAAGCTTACACTACATGGTTCCAATACCAAAAAAACATGTTACAACATACATGTAACAGAAAAACAAAAAGGAAGACTATAACTCTTTCGCTCCGAACTAGCAACCCCTAATCAACGCACGTGATCGGTACCTGAAAACATTTTATCCCACACCGTGAGCCAAGGCTCAAGAGAAACTAGACAAGCATGCAATATAAACAAAACATTTTAGGAAATTGAAGTGCAGTTTTAGACTCTCATTCAATCCTTAAAAATAGTTTCACATACAAGGGAAAGCGAGGATACAAACCATCATTAGACTCACTCACAGGAGTCTTGAAAAACAGTTTGAAAACAGTTTTTAGATTGCGATAGACACGACTCTTAAAATAATTTAAAAACTGGTCTATCCGTCCCATAATGCAATTCATGCAATCCATGTATCTTCTTAGATTTTCACCGATGAACCGTAGCCCTAGTCAATGTATCTTTACAGACTTTCACCGAGGGGCCGTAGCCCTATCGATTACCTCTTTATGGACTTGCACCGAGGGACCGTAACCCTATCAAACGCTTCTTTACTGGCTTTAAGCTACGGGTTCAGCCCTCCAAACCTTGAATCGAAACCTCTAAACTCCAAATCAACACCCGAGAACATCCACACGCCTAGGCCTAGCACCAAGACCTCAAAAGAAACTCCCGATATCTGATTCTAACCACGAAATTGACGAAAAATAGGTTTTAAACCCAAAAACCTAACTTGATTCAAACTCAGATATACAGCAAACCAACTGGTAAAAAGACACCCGATTACCCATAGCACCCTTATAAAACATACAGGTCTAGAATCCTATCTCGGTGAGTTTAAAACTTGATGCCTCGATCCATGTGCAAAATCGAGCTTTACAGGAATCAAAATCTGACTGGATGATTGCATAGCCCACCGTGCCAAAAGCAAGGATCCGTTGTTGGATCGTTGAAAAGTGAGCCCCAGGCCCCCGAGAACTTAGAGAGAAGGTAGAGAGAAAACGGGAAGCATACTGGAGAAGTTTTAAAAATATCTAATTCCAGATATTTATAGGTCTCCAAAATATTTTTTTTTTAAATTTTCGAGATTCGCACCACAATGGCCCACAGCCCCGGAAACTAATCCCGCATGCATATCTAAGCCCGATCATGCATTAAAAGCAGAAAAAACATGCTCGAAAGAAAACACATAATGCGCGTCCAAAAACGGTAAAAAAATATAATGGGTCAGGATTTCACAACTCAACCCCCCTTAAAGGAATTGTGCCCCCGAAATTCAACTCAAAGCCAAAACAACATACCGTCGATCGCAACCGACGCAGGCACACGAGATGGTCAGCCAAACCATTCCTAGGATATAGTCAAATAAGGTCAGGCATCCTAAACAACGGCCAACTATCTCACAGACACAGGATCTACAAACTTCCAACCACACAATCTCGCCAACCACTGCCTCAACACAGCACACCATCCACGGGATCCATAACCAACCCCAAACAGATGCAACAAGGAAACTGGCCCAAAGCCTGTAGACTCAGAAAGTCCCTCTGCTCGCTGAAGGTATATCAGCATCCTCCGGCACGACCAGTGCCCTAGATGAACCGCGAGCTGCAAGAGAATACACTCGGGGTAACCCCATTCTGTCCTGTCTGCCATAATTCGGCTCTGTCGGTTGCCGCACCGACTAAACTTATGTACTCCCACCTGCTACCCATGAAGTCTGTACTGCAGAAGGCTACTGTCGACCCTACGCATATGAACCCACTGGTGTGTCCTCCCTACAGGGCGCACTGCCTCTCTAAGGACAATTCCTACAAATATGTCCAGACTGACCACACTCATAGCAAACTGATGGGTCCCTTTCCTACGGCTGCACTGGAGCCAAACTCTGGGATGGTCTCGGCTGTAAACAATATGCCGCACGATGCCCCGGCTGTCTGCATCGATAACAGGTCAACTCCCGCTGCTCCGGCCTCCCAGACGAAGCCACAAATGGTGATGGTGCTGAAAACTGCTGTGATCCAGATGGATAAAAGCTAGAACCAGAGGACTTTTGCCTCTTACTGGAGCGTCCAGCTGTCTGTACCTCCGTACCGCCCTGTGATGTTCTGGCTTCCCTCGATGCTCGAGTCTCAGCCAAAGCATTCTCAACCCTCGCTGCAGCCTCCACCAGCAGTCTGAACACACGATATCCCATCACAGCCACTCGCTCCTTGATCGCCAGCCTCAATCCCCGCTCAAACCTCATCGAAAGCAACTCATCTGTGCACTCCACCTCCGGTGCAAATCGAGATAAGCTCGTAAATCTGGCCTCCTACTACATGATGTCCAGGGGTCCCTGGGTAAGAGAATAGAACTCCTCCCTGCATAAGTCCCTCTTCGAAGCTGAAAAATATCGCTCCAGAAAGACTCGTGTAAAAGCTGCCCATGTGGCCCCCACTGTTGTCCTGGCATATCTCCACCACTGATGAGCATCACCTTTCAGCTGAAAGGTGGCAAAAGAAACTCGCAACTCATCCTCCACAATCTATAATGTGTCCAGGATCTGAGTCGTCAACTCCAACCACTCTGTCGCCAGAAGGTAGGTGGATCCATGCGCCTGAACTCCCGCATCGCAACTGTAGCCCTCACCTCAGGCACCCTCTCCCTAACAAGCTCCTAGCAACCAGCTGCTGGATAAAACCAACCAGCACATGCAATAGCTCCGTCGCGTCCATCGGTCCCTAGGGAGCATTAGCATCCCCAGCATCAGGGATAGGAATATCCCCTTGGCAAGCACGGCTATGGCCTCGACCACGGCCTCGCCCTCTCCTCGCCGACATCACGTCTACATGAAAGCAAAGCAATGTATAAGACGCAAGACATCGCATGAACATAAACGCTAAACACTTAGTATGCTAACACATAACCACATAGGTTAAATAACTCCACATATACCGAGGAGAACCAACAAGAATGACGCGTCAATCTAGATAACCTACTAAGATTCCCTACTAGAAATCACGTCAGCTAAACGCGTTTCTAACTTGGCTCCCAAGTTTGTTAATCCAAACGCCCAAAGGCAGGACTATCACTCATAAGATTCAACCCCCATGCTCACTTATACACATCGTTCACGTATCTAACATGCTGACACGATCATGTTATCAAAGCGTGTAAACACATGCAATCAAGCACACACAATCAACCTCACATGGTGATGCAACCACTTCCCACGGCTCATAGGTATTCGAACCCAGAGCTCTGATACCATGTTGTCACACCCTAAACTCCGGGCCATGTGAAACGCCCACAAATAACCAACCCGAGAATACACTCTCAAAGATAAACCATACATGCATTGTATATAAACACCAAACGGCATGCATTACAAGGCTCCAACGCCAAAAGCTTACACTACATGGTTCCAACACCGAAAAAATATCTTACAACATACATGTAACAGAAAAACAAAAAGGAAGACGATAACTCTTCCGCTCCCAACCAGCAACCCCTAATCAGCGTGCGTGATCGGTACCTGAAAACATTTTATCCCACACCGTGAATCAAGAGTCAGCAAAAACTAGACAAGCATGCAATATAAACAAAACATGCTAGGTAATCGAAGTGCAGTTTTAAACTCTTTCAAGCCTTAAAAATAGTTTCACATGCAAGGGAAAGCAAGGATACAAACCATCATTAGACTCACTCACAGGAGCCTTGAAAAACAGTTTGAAAGCGGTTTTTAGATCACGATAGACACGACTCTTAAAATAATTTAAAAACTGGTCTATCCATCCCATAATGCAATTCATGCAATCCATGTATCTTCTCGGATTTTCACCGATCGACCGTAATTCTCGTCAACGCATCTTTACGGACTTTCACCGAAGGACCGTAGCCCTATCGAATACCTCTTTACGAACTTGCACCGAGGGACTATAGCCCTATCAAATGCTTCTTTACGAGCTGTAACCAAAGGGTCGTAACCTTGTCGTAATCGTCTCAGACTTTAACTGAAGGGTCGTAACACTAACGTAATCATCATTTACCAGAGCTAACAAAACCATCTATCTCATTCCATACACTTATGCATAAGCTAATAAGGAATTAAATGCATAAAACCACGTACTATCACTACGTATCACAAACCATGTCACATGTTACACACGCGACTCACATAAACCTGCACCCATACAACATGCACTACATGCATTCGTTCCTCAGAGTCCACATCCTTCCCTTTAGAACTCAGGGTCTTAAAGCATAAACCACATTACACATAATGCCATCGAAAGCCATGTAAATCACATTATGCATAATCCATGCATGAATAAACTACAGTTATAACATGCATAAGCTCGTTATAAAAGCACATAGCCACATATAACAACTAAGCCTAGCCCGAAGGCTAACTAAAAACCCAAATTCCTCACGATTCACAACCCAAGACCCTTTCCCGAAGGGAACCACGGGCCCGAACACTCAACACATAACAAAAACCCACATCTTACCACCTATCATCCCGATGATGGCATCAATACGAACACACGAGGTTACCACACGACCCCTGAAACCACGACACAACCAACCGAACCCTAAAAGGAATCCACAGGTATTTGAATCGATTAATTCCCATAAATCAATCAATTGAATACCCTAAAACGCCAATCAGAAACCAAAACCCAACCACAAAACCACCAAAACACACCCCAGCACTTCAGTCGACTGGACCCAACCCTCAGTCAATCGAACAACACACTAGAAACCACCAAAATGCCTCACACACGGTTCAGTCGACTGAACCCATAGGTTCGATCGATCGAACCCCAAAACCAAGATCCAGTCGACTGAACCCATAGGTTCGATCGATCGAA